>JASDQU011176611.1:14064-26664 GCA_032191745.1 Picea mariana
ATAAGAACAAGATCACTGAGAAATACACATTCACAAGAGACACAACATTTATCCTGGGAAACCCTCTAGGGGAAGAAAACCCAACAAAACTTCCTTATCATAAATAGCTTATACAATGTTCAAGAGATAACTCAAACCAATACAGAAAGTCCTCCCCAAGAGATGCGCCACTCTTCTCCCTCTCTCCAACTGGTAATTGCAGCTTGCCTCATAAGAGAATGAGCAGGTGAGTTGTGTGTTAGAAGTGAGGCGCTAGCCTCTTATTTATACAAGACTGGCACGTGTGAGAGGGCTTAACTGGCAGGGCCGACCTCTCACTCTGGGTGGGTAAACCCACCTTTAATTAATTCTGGGTCTTCAATAATAACTGTTGGGGCCGACTTCTTATTCTTCCCTTTATAATTGTTTGATGACCAATCCGCAAAAGGGGATTTGGTCCTTATACAATTACCGACATGATTAATCCTCAATGGGGATTAATCCTAATAATAAAATAACAATAATAATAAGAATGCTCTTCGCAGTTACATTATTTCAACAACTAGCATTTTAGAAGTCATTATCTAGTCAATTGTTGCTTCAAGTATTTCTCAATAGTCTAAGGAAGGGAGATTTTGCTAGAGCCTAAAATTGCTTACACTCTAGCAAGTTTATTCTTAGGGTTTGGATGTTTGAGGCCTTGAAGAGCCAACACCTCTCCCATCCATCTCTTATCCTTAGGTAAATATAATCATTGTGTCTTTTCTTCCAAGAGAAAACCGTCATCTATAGACTCCATTACCCTACAAAGGCACTAGTCTACTCACTATAGTGATTGATTGATCAAAACAACTTTCAAACTATCTTCCTTGAAACATTTACTAACTTCTACTAACCTTAAACTAGACTAATTCATTGACTAACTTGTTGCTGTTGCAAAATATTGCTACAACCATCTAACAACAACAAATTTATCTCAAAAGTGACATTAAAAGCTGATTAGACATTGCCAATTTTGCTTCTGACAAGTAGTTATCATTTTGCCAATTTAAAGCTATATTTCCTTGTCTTTTTCAAGCCAATTCAAGGCATAATTATTGTGGCTGTTACAAAATACTTATTGCTGTTGTAAATAATTACTTTGCTACAATTTTATATCATCTTACTTATTTTTTAAAGGTTCATGGTCTTATGAAGCACTAAACATCATTTGGTACTTGGAAGTTGCCACTTTTTCTATTTGTTGTCTTGTTCTGGGTAGGTACACCTTATTTACCTTTTTGCTTCATTTCTATAAGACACAAAAAACCTTTGACTTGAGTGACCTGTGAGAGGGGGGGGGACTTTCTTGTACCTTTTACCTTAGCCTTCTCAAAACCCTCGGGTCACTAGGGACGTCTCCCCTGGGGTACTGTGACATACTCCTAAATTTAAAGGGGTTTCCTATTAATGTGACAGTGATAGGTCACTCCCTGTTACGCCAATCTTGCATCCACCTACCTTGGGCATTGGGAAAGTACAGATTGTGCGATAACAAGGCCCAAAAAGTATTATTACATTCCAATGCTGTCACAAAGACGATGTAACATTCACGAACCTTTACTGTAGGTCAGACTCAGGGATTGGCCCACCGGATGGGCCAATCCCTGAGTCTTTGATGCACATGCTTAGATGGCTTATTTATTGATTGGATCCACTTATCATGATGTTATGACTTGAAAACCTTGGAGGGCGTGCTCATTTGTCTTTACAGGACGTAGCTGGTGGATAGTTTTGGGAGATCAAGCCTAGCTTGGGCTTCCACGTGGCTACAAGCCCACAGGTTGGATGCCAGGGGCCTGCATGCCAAATGAGAAAAAGATGACTTGGACGACCTTGATGATGACTTGGATGACCTAACCCACCCATTGCTTAACAAAGGATTTGCCCAGGAGGGGCAAAACGTCCCACTTTTGAGCATCACGTCATGATATTGGGGGCTAGGGCTTGGTGGTGAGGTGCCACTCATTTGCACTTGGATGTTTTGAGGAGAAGAGGGTTTTCACCATGATGAGATCACTTAGATGCTTGACACATGACCTTGGGAGGCCCTTCCATGCTTTTCCAACACCAACGACCTCCTCAAAGTGGCAAAACGTCCCCTAAAGGGGTGACATCATCCTAGATTAGGGTTTAATTTGTGCAAAAGATGAAATTTTAAGTGAATTGTTTAATGTTATTGTGTTAAGGGGGCAAGATTAGGGTTGTTGACCCCTAATCTTGTGTTTTACTCCTTAGTTTGTGGACAAGCCATGTTGGCTAATCTTTGTATAAATAGAGATCATAAGATCTCATTTTGAAACATAACTCTCCTCTTGTGAGAGGCTTTGGTCTGAAATTTTCGGCCTCCTTAGCTCTTTTAGCTCTTGTGCACTTGTGTATGGCTATGGTTGTGAATGGTTAATGGAAGAAGTGATGCGCTAGCCTTGGAAGGTTATTTTCTAGCTCTTGTGGTGGATTGGCTTAGCATCTCTCTTGATCTTGGTATGTTTTTTTACTCTCTAGCTATCATTTTATTCAATTCAAGTATTGTTTATGCTAGGAGCTAGGTGGGAAGTATAAGGGCATACACCCCCACCATAGTCTTCACCATTTTATTGCTTCATCTCATTGATTAAGGGTTTGCTAAGAGAAGTATAAGGGCATACACCCTCTTAGCTTAGAGAAACTTGCCTTGGGGAGTAAAAGGCTTACACCCCCAAGGAGATAGCTTCTCTAAGCTCCTTGTGACTCCATTGACCCAATAGTAAAGGCACTAGACATTAATTTGTTGCATTGGAGAGATAAAATATTGCATTGGCAAATGTGAATTTCGGTCATTTTTACTTCTTGCAAAGTGGATTGTTTTCCTTGTGCCTTGGACACCTCACAACCACTAGGGCGTCCTCATCTAAGGGCTACTTATTTCTGCTGTTACAAATTTGCATCTTCAGCCATTAGGGCTGCAAAAACCCTAACATACTTGCTCTAATAACTCTCTTATCAACCATTGTTTTTTTGCTCAAAGTTTGCACATTTATTCTCCTTGTCCTAACCCACTTTTTGGCAAAGTTTGAGGGGCTTCTAGTGGCTGATTTTATTGCTGTAATACATTGAATGTTAAAGCCATAAGGCTGATATAATTTGCTGCAGACAAGTGTTTACAACAGCCTTATCTTTTGTGCTAAGAGTATTGGTTTTTCATCTTGAGTTTAGCTATTCTTTCTCTTGCACTTTCTACTTGACCTTGAGCACATATTGAACAACTTATAGTATCTTTTTCTTGCTGATATATACTGTTATCTATTGTTGCAAATTAGGGACAACAAGTTTCACTTGCTGATCCAACCAACATATACTGTTGCAAGGTGTGTTTTCTTGTGTCTCGGGCAGGTACAATCATCCGAAAAAAGCACTATACTTGTGGGGCCGCCTTTACTTGACTTACAAGGCATCTTTCCCTACCCTTCATTCCATTTAGACTTGACCTATAGGGGCTTCAATTCCATCCATCTCCATCTCAATCCTCCTAGGGTCACCAGGATCGCCTCCCTAGAGTGACCTAGTCATCCTTGAAGTGCGGGACCTACATCGAGGTGACATTGGGTGTAGGATTCCCAAGTTGTAACACTTGTTCCTTGGTTGGGTTGGGCTTTGCCCAACCTAGAACTTGCTCTATAACAATGCTTATGTTCGAGCTTTTATTCTTTTCAATATTGTGTTCGTTCTTTATGTATCCAATTAGTAGTTCATAGCCATTTATTGTGATAATTATCTATCTTTTAAGTGGTGTTCTCTTCCCTTTCTTTCATCTTGCTCACGCTAACACTGTAGGGCCCTTCCAAGCGAAATTATACTATCTTTTCCTAACGTCTTGGTGGGGTGTTTACACTCTGTCCAAGGCAAATTTGCTTCTGTTTTTTTTTTGTGTGTAGAAAATCAGATCCAAAATCAGCAGCATGGTACCTAGGGACTCCCCCTTGAGGTTAGCATGCACTGTGATGTCTTGTTCCCAAGAATAGCCTCAACAGGGAGTGACTTAGTAGTCTATTTGTTTCCGTAGGCTATAGTCAAGCACAAATAGGGAACAAAGGGAGAAATAAGGGTGAATAAATGGCTAAACAATGAATTAAGCCAAAAAGCATAGGAAAAGTCACTTAAGCCAAAGTCAACGGAGAAATAGAAGAAAAAGGTGTTAAGGGGGGACTTAATTAATTATTCACATTCGACTTAGGAGGAAAAACACCCAGCTTAAGTGATGTCAATGACAAATTAGATCGGTGGAGGTATAAGAAGAGGAATTCGACCTAATTCCTCATTATGTTATGATTTTGATTTGAGAACAGGTTCCAGAGGAGGAAGTCGACCTCTTAGCTGTTTTGTGGATTTCTGGAGGAAACCACCACCCAGATTGGTTTCGGTGTTGGAAGACACACCCTAGCCTATCAGAGATACCATCCAGGTATTTCACTGTGCCAGATCCGTATTTTGTATACCCAGTTCAGAGATTGCGCATTGCAGCCAGTGAGGGCGCAGGGGTTAGAGATAGTTTTGTGTAGCTGGATGAGACCAGGGCAGATCTCGTCATTTCCTTCCGACCCAGTTGAGAGGGAACCAAGGCGCTTCTTTTGAGCTACCATTCATCAGATTCCGACGGAGGAATCTCCTAGTGCGCATTAGGCAGCTAGGAAGTGCGCAACACTTGGGGAGGTACATTGAGGGTTCTAGAGAGCTCACCGGGTCAGATCCAAAGATACCCTCCCAACCCATTACAGAGCATACTAGGGCGCTCAGTTTGAGCCATACAATGCCAGATTCCGACAGTGGAATCACTGGGGCGCATTAGTTGTCCAGGAGAGGGGCGCAAACCCCCAGGGGGTCCAGTTAGATCAGCAGAGGGACGATCTTCAGTCTGACAGTCACCAAGAGGAGCTGTGAGGTTAGGGCGCATCATTTGGGACAGTTTCCAGGCAGATTAGACGAGTATAGACAACAGGGCAAACTTTTTAGACATTTGTAGCAGTTGCCGTGAGTATCCGAAACTGCATGCAACAGATCTGTACAATGTACATGCATGTTGCCGATTCTTCCCGATCTTCTGTATACAGGTATTTCTTGTTGTTTTGCATTGTATTCCAGTGACGATCAACTCTTATGAGATCTAGCTGATGAGTAGTTCCTATATTTCCTGCATGCACATTGTATTTCCTGCTATTTTCCATAATACATGCTATTGAGTTGTGTTGGTTCCTTTTATTTTGCATGCATCTTATATTCTTCTCAAAAAACTTATTGATATGACTTCCACATGCAAAATCACTACGCATGTTAAACAAAGTAACTAAAACACATCCAAAAACCCCCAGAGTATCAGATCTGAGAGCCGAGACATCAGTTTTAGTAGAGTCTATCCAGATCCATTGGATTAGGGATATTTCACGCACTAGCCCAAACGGAGAGGAGGTTTTCCCGTGACAATTGGGGTATTCTTTCCTTAAATTAGCCACTTTTCCATCACTGATTTACACTTATAAAAGATCTGATAGGAGGGTGAAAAAGGGTGCTAACATAGCCATAGGGGGTCCTCCCTGAAAAGTCTAAGATATGCTATGATAATTTGAAGGGAAAGTATGACCTCAAACTGATAAAATAAGATGTACTAAATAAAATCGGATATAAATCTGCAAATAAATAAGCAGACAAGTAAGCAAACCTAGGAATTAAATCTAAATGCGAAAATTACTAGGTATGCGTGTAAATGGGTGATAATCTACTGTTGTTCAGTGCTAAAAAGTGCAAAGACAGAAAGCAATGGTCACTCAAAAACATTAGAAAACACACTGAAAAGATAAAAACTAATTATTATATGAAAAATACACATGCAAATCGATGCAAATTGACTATAATAACCTCCTATTTCTGTGTGAAAAATAAAAAACCAGTGAGCAAAACTTGCTGCTTTTTTGACTGAAAATACTAAATAAAGTGCAATCCAGTATGCCTGCTGGTTCATAAAGTTGTCTCTTAAGTTTATTATTATGTGTTTGAATTGGATGAATTTCTATGGAAAATTTTGCAACAAGAAGTGTAACATTAGTATATGAGATGAGTTAGTGATGAACTGTTGAATTCCCTGTGCTGCTGCAGGTGCCTGACCATCTTCTTCCTAAGGTTGCAATTGTTGGGAGGCCAAATGTTGGAAAATCCGCACTGTTCAATCGTCTTGTTGGGGTAAGCTGCATCTTTGCTGCTCTATTATCATCATCCCTGTACAGATACATACGCATTGAAATGCAGTGTGTATGCATGAATGAAGGGGAATCATACCAATGGTGTTTGAATTGCTGTTGACAATGATTTTTGATTTTAGATTAACTACAATTGAGATTATCAAATGCTGTCCGCAGGGAAATGTAGCAATTGTGGTTGATGAGCCAGGTGTAACAAGAGATCGTTTGTATGGTAGATCATTTTGGGGAGAAAAGGACTTTATGGTGATAGACACAGGTGGTGTTGTTACTGTTCCCAACTCTCAGAGCACAGGAACAGATGGATTGGCAATTACAAGAGGTGGAGGGAAAGATAATATTGCATATGCTGTGAAGGAAGCTATTGCTGCAGGATTACCTTCAATGATAGAGAAACAGGCTGCTGCAGCAGTCAAAGAGGCATCGGCTATTATATGTCTTGTAGATGGCCAGGTAACTTAAAATCCATGCATATTTGTGAAACTACGCATGATGACCATTATGGTGTCTTTAGGTTTATTTTTGGTAGTATTCATGCCTATTTTGCGGCAGCTCTATTTGTAACCAATATTTATTTATAGTCAATTAATGGAATGGGATAGGGTCTTTTCATTATGGTCCATGATCATTATTGGTAAATATTGTTATACATATTTCCATATTCAATGTTGATATGAGCACAAAACAGTAATGTGAAAATCACTCACACACATGAAGACATAATAACAAGTATGCAGGTAACAGTGGAGATTGCTGCAATGTACCCATATGTACAGTATACATTGTATCACTTATTCATAGAAGTACAAAACTGTTGGAGAGTGATCATAAATGACCAAGTCTCCCAGGGTTACAGTAAAATATACACATTTGGTTGGGTAATCAAGTTCAACTGAGTCACCTATGAATTATTTACAATGAGCTAGGAAAAGATAAAGTGCAAATAGAATAATACAAATACTTTACATATTTGGACTATGTCCACTTAGGGATCAAGTCTCATCAATTCCTCCCGGCTTAGCCTGATATCTGTTGTAGTCGAGGGGTACACCCCTTTCAATGTAGTATAAAATAATCCTTGGGCTTTGTGTACATTACATCTTGTGAAAAGATGACGGTGACATAGTTTTGGGTTCACCCTTGATGGATGTTACCCCCCCGTGGAAGCACCTTAACCTTTGACAGAAAGAATGATTCCAGGAAGCCACACCATAACCGACAGATAACCAAGAGAGCGCACCTTCTCCAAGGGTAGTTACCATCAAACCATAGAGCAGCTGGATTCAAAACATTGAATGCTCAGGGGGTGGCATTATGCCTATGGATGGGTGGCAATGGTGTAGCATTGCCTATGGTGAAACGAGCACATCAACATTATTCTAACACTGAGTAGTGTGGAGTAGTTTAACTAGGACAATCCTTTTCCCGTTATTGTTCAAAGGGACCAATACTGGTGGGATTGCATGTGACTTCAGGGGGAAACTTTGAGACTTAGTCTCTCTTCGTTGGAAGTCCTGCCGTTTTGTGGGTACCCATTTGAGGGATAATTGCTAAAGGGCCACAAATTAGATTAAATTTTATTTTGTTTCACACTTACAATCTTGCATGCACGAAGTGGACTTGCAACATCAATCCACTTCACTAAATTAACCCACTAATTCAACTAGTCATCCTTTAATAATAAAATTTACCAAGAGCACTTGCAACACATACATCTTGCAGCAATAGTTTACTTTTGGCACTAGTCTACATATTTCCATTTTGCTTATCATCAATATTTCTCATTTACTTTCAAGTATTCTATTTGCTTATCAGTTATCTTGAAGTATTGGATATCATTGGCTTAAGCAATTCTTTATTTGTGTCATTATATGCTGCTAGAATAGTCGCACTTGCTTTTGTTTCATATTAACTCCTAGATTTATATTTGTACTTAGATCTAATCAGCCTTAGATTCTTTTATTTAGGGACTACCCACCTTGGCTTCGCTAGGAGTTAGCCTAGACGAAGGAGTAGAGTGTCAGGTGACAACTACCTGACTCGAGACTTGCCCCCAGGGCCACACCCAGTGGATTGAAGATTAGGCGGCAACACGGACCACGATAGATTGAAATATTTCCTAAACCATAAGAGCTTATCTTCAGAAAAAAAATGGGTAAGCAAGATCCAAGTTTCGACTTACATTTGCATACCTAACTTTCTACCTTCCCATGCACACATATTTCTGTGCCTACTGTTCTCGTGGGCCGACATTATCTGTGTGTATCCATAACTGTTGCACTCTCCATGCACGTTCACTTCCTTAGCTGCCTTCTGCACATCTACATTCTGGCATACATCTAGATGCTCTTGCATCAATTTGTGTGTTGAAAATTCCCAACACTAGAATGATATTGTTTTATATGATAAGTACACAAGAGAGCCAGAACACTTTCTGTGATGGGGAAGTGGAATATCACCCGGTAAGATATACTATAAGTTATAACTATCATTCAAGTCTGTTGTACTGCAGGTGTGGAGATTCATGTCCCGAGACAGCGGAGGCTTAGTGTACAGAGTTTTTGGGGTCCAAAACTGGGTGTATGTCCTCTTGATGGTGTTATCATCCCACTAGGACTTCTGTTTCTTATCTGACATGCTCTCAAGAAAGACCTGTGAGGCTCCATTCTAGGCATTTCCAACCAGTGTGCTGTATTTATGCTTAGGGTTACATAATAAGAATTCAAAAACGGAGGTCCTGAACTGTACCCAGTTAGTCAACATACTGTAATTCTTTTGTATGCATATAATAGCCATAACTGGGCTTGGAGAAAAGACCATATTCATTTATGGAATGGTATAAATGTAAATCCTAGACTTTCAATCAGCAAAAAACAAAGGACAACCTTAATAGTCCCCTCACTAGTACATAGCAGCATGAGGAAAACATAAATATTGGAAAAGCAGATGGAAGTAAAATCCAGAGGTAAGATTGTTAATACAAGGAGGTAGAAATCTTCCATTAGGCTGAAGATTGCAGCAAAAGCTTTTCAAATCCTCTGCGAGCTCTTTCTGGTTATCAAAAGCATGTACCTCCCAGCCAAAAGGTCTCTGGAAGGAGATTGTACTCCAAAGCTCATGTTTGACCGTATACAAAGACCAAACTGCAGTAACCAGCCACTGTAGCAGGAAAATTGCAGGCCATACAGGATAGGTCAACATATTTCAGAAAAAAGTCAGCTTTCCTGCCTTGGACACATGTGTGCTAGTTTTTCAGTTGGCCAAACTGATTGGACTATAGTATAGCTATATAATTGCAAATAACATAGGCTGGATTCATGAAGAGCAGTTTTATGGAGGGTGAACTACTGACATAGCCCAGGGTTGGATATGCACCTCAAGACACTTTTGAGAGGAAGTCTGAGTTGCTAGAGAAACTTAGAAGCAAACAAAGCCAACAAAGTTGCACTAGAAAAGCCTAGTTTCTGTAGTTTGACTAAGAGAGATTTCATCCTGCAGTAGAAGGCACGGTCGTTTTGACTTGCAAACAAAATTGTTACAGACATGATAAAATCACATAAGAGTCAGTATTTTTATGATATATTTTGATTGATTAAGTATTTAACCATGAGTCAGGTTGGCACAAGGGCTCTACTTTTGCACGAGCCAACCTCAATACTTCATTTTAGCACTCTGGCCCGAGCATTCAATGTTTTGAATCCAGCTGCTCTATGGCTTGATGGTCCTGTAAGGACAATTCTCGATTCCATTTGTCTATCTGAGTTGTTCTCCTCTTCTCCTATGTTGTTTTTGCTGTAATTTTAATGTCCTTGTCAAGGATGCACAAACACTCATAAACATTCCTTGAAATAATGCCAGGCAGGAGTTACTGCAGCGGATATTGAAATAGTGGACTGGTTGCGAAAGGAACATTCAGATAAAAGTATAATTCTTGCAGTGAATAAGTGCGAGTCTCCACGTAAAGGTGTTATGCAAGCTGCAGATTTTTGGTCCCTTGGGTATGTTATCTTCATTAAGTTTTGAATAGTTCAAATATGTACTGGTTAAGATAAAATTATCATATCTTAGGTCTTTCCTAAAATTCAGTGTTTTCACTTATGATGAAAGAATATTTTTTAGATTCTTTAACGGAATTCATGATCACAAAGAACTGCATTACTACAACATAGGTCTTGAAAAGTCTTGAAGGCTAACTAAAATTAAAACCTCATTGCCCATAAGGAGATTCTGATCTCTCTTTGAGATTCCCTTTTGTATTTAGCAGTTTGAGATGATCAAATGATTTGCTGTTTTAAAACCTTTTCTCTTATGCTGTGAGTCAATTTCATAGACATTGTTTGCCAATATAAATCCCAGAAATTGTCAATTAAAACCTTATCTGTAATATCCCGCCTAGGATGGCTGCTATAAACCTGTTATGGACTGCTGTTATAATCAGTGATTTCTGGTTCAAGTGTTTTGTCAAACAATTTGTCAACAACCTCCAAATCCCACTGTTTATTTCTTTCTGCTGCTGTTATGATTTTGGTGATTTACGGGTTTATGATTTACGTCAAACACTTGGATCACATACCCTTTTTCCATCCTAAAGACCCCCTTGTCATTGCTGTTATAAATTTATATCCGCTGCTGTGTTTTCTTGGTATGTTTGTCAATGGTTGTGCATGATTTTTGGTGCCAATGAAATATGTGAAATGCATACAAATTACAACAGCAAATATTTAATGGAAATAGCTAAGCCACCAACAATCAGCAAATGGAAAGCCAAAATCGATCTGATTTTTATTACAGCTCTAACCTGTTACAAGCTGGGTAATAGACAGAGGTTCAGATCGATCTCTGAAAGGAGAATGGTTTCCACAGAGATTTATACCAGTTGTGAACACAACAATACAACAGCAATAGGTATCTGAAATATTTTCTGAATCTCTGACCTGTAGAATAGCAAGTGATGGCTGTCACATGAAATGGATGAGAAATGGGTTCGGTCCTCTCTAGAAAACCCACAATCTGCAGGAAACCCACAAATGGTACTGTTGCTGGGTGGTTAGATTAAGAGATAAGTCTGATATGTTTGCTGTAGCAACCCTCCAAGTTCCACGATCTTATACAGAGGAAGAAATCGGCCCCTCCAACCAGATTACTCAGCTGCTACAAGAGAGACGGCGGCCCTGTACTGAAATATGATTCCCTCACAACCATATTCGGCCTAGCAAGAGAAAAAGCAGCCTCTCTAAGATAAAAAACGGCCCCTCCACACAGAGATTCAACTCAGCCACAAAGGAACTTGATCCCAGCAAGAGAAAATGGTCCACACAGCCATAAATTCGCCCCTACATCAGAGAACTCGGCCTTCTCTAGGCAATGGCAACCTCCCCAAAGGAAATATGGTTCCTGCACACCAAGAATCTGCTCTGCAAGAGAGATAAATTGACCTCCTCAAGGAAACCCTACGGACATCCTCTCAAAACCGCTATGCCTCTACGCTGACTGGAATCATCTAACATTTGTCCAACCATCTGATACAATGGATACCCCAACGTCTGCCCATTCATCTGTAAACCGTGTTAGAGCTCTTTGAATTTTTGCTTTTTCCCTGTCAAGTAACACAGATCTAGCTTTCTCATAGTTGGGGCCCTTGTATCCTTTGGGGGCTTCGTTGATTGCCTTGACAAGATCGTGCCAATAAGGGGAGCGAAGCACATTGAATGAGATACCACAAGCATAGAGAAACCAGATCACTTTTGCATCCACCTCATCCCTACCTCCAATATCAAAGAAATCTGCTATTGTTCTTCTAGATCCAGAGGTTCCAGAACCACGAGGAGACAGAGATGTGTTGCCACCAAATCTAGATGAGGCATCGGATTGAAGCTTTTGTTTTTTACCATACTTTTTGTAAGAGCCGAATTAAATAAACAACCATTTATTTTAAACATAGCAGTAAAATTTAAGAGTTACCTTCATTTAGCACATTCGCAATCAATATATCAATAATAATAAAATTAATTAATCATAATGAAAAACAGTGCATAAATTTTAAATAAATACCTGCACCTGATGCTATTATCCCTCCTTTTGTCCGCAGCTTGCCTCCTTGATCGCTTATGAACACTGCCCAAAACCGTTCCTCCCTGCCAACTAGGTAGCTCCCTAGCTCCAGGATATCAACGGATATCTTGGCCCCCGTGCCCAAAACCCCCAGCAACTCCGGTGCACTGTATCAATCCTACTCCCAAAATTTCACTCTCCCTGCCAATCCAGAGCTCTCAAAATTCATCCCCCAACTTCCCGTAGAAAAATCCCTCTCCCGTCAACCTCCTTCCTTCCTTATTCCTCCTTCACCGACTCATGC
>JASDQU011176613.1:4865-17986 GCA_032191745.1 Picea mariana
CTTCACATGTCTCATGGTTCCTTCGAGAACACCATACTTCTCTCCATCTTGAATAAGCTCTCTAGCCCAAGCTGGCTTTCTTTTATGGAGGATCGTCATCTGAGGAGGTTCTTGAAACTCTTCTACGTCATGATCTTCTAGAATTTCCTCATTAGGGGAAGTTACGACTTCCCTCATTGTTTCAAAAACTTTGGGAAACTCCCTCACTAATTCTACAACCTTGGGGATTATGGATTCCTGTTCATGTACCTCTTCAAGCTGACATTTTCTCGATTTCTTGAGAGTTGCATCTTAATCAAAGGTCACATACCTACTGATCTCAATGTGGTGGTGACCTGGTATATAGATCCTAAAGGCCTTGGAGACCTCACAGTATCCCACAAATGTTCCCTTCTTTCCTGAGGGTTCTAGCTTGTTTCTTTTCTCTTTCGGTATATGTATAAATACTGGGTAACCAAATATTTTGAGATGGCTTATCTCTGGCTTCTTTTCAGTGAACATCTCTTCCGGGGTCTTGAACCCAAGTGCACTATGGGACAATTGGTTTTGCACATATACGACTGTCATTGCTGCTTCTGCCCATAAGCACATAGGAAGATATTGATCGTGGATCATGGTCTTCACGACTTCCATTATTGTTTTGTTTTTTCTTTCAGCCACACCGTTTTGTTGAGGATTATAGGGAGTAGTGAGTTCCATATTCATCCCAACATCTTTACATAAGTTCATGAACTCTTTTGAGGTGTATTATCCTCCATTATCTGACTTGAGTATCTTGATCTTTCTTTCAGAAAGATTCTCTATCAAGGCTTTGAATTCCTTGAATTTGATGAACACTTCATCTTTAGATTTTAAGAGATACAACCAGTTCTTACGAGAATAATCATCAATAAATGATACATAATATACATACCCACTAATGGAGGATGATGGCATTGGGTCACACACATCTGAATGAATGAGTTCTAGGACTCCTTTTGCTTTGTTGTCTCTATTCGGAAAAGGGTTCTTGACGTTCTCCCCTTGTGCACATCCATTGAATACACATTCATGGTCAACCTGTGACTGCTTTTCATATGTATGGTAGTGCCTTGTAGTCAATGTGAGATAATATTCTATGCCAAAGTTCACATGGATTCTCAATGGCGTGGGTTATGGCAGCTTCTGAGTGACCCTTTAGCTTATACAAGCCACCTCCTTCTTTTCCAATGATGATTTCTTCTTTTAAGGTTTCTCCTTTAGCTCACATAAGAACTTCTCCATCTATAAAGGAAACTCTAAATCCTTTCTTCTCTAAAGATGATATGGAGAGTAGGTTCTTTGTCAAACCTGGTACATATAGTATGTCCTTCATCTTCTTTACATTTCCTGAATTAAGCTTGTAGTTTGATTCTCCCACTCCCTTGATGGGATATTGATAATCATATCCAAGTGTCACTTTCTGAGAAAAATTCTTTTATGAAATGTAAGAGATAATATATCTTTGTCCTATCACGTGCTTGGAGGCACAACTATCAATGAGCCAAGTGTCCTCTCCAGGTGTTACCGATCCTGAGAGGGCCGAGATTAAGACATGTTCTTTAATTTGTTCTCTTAACATCTTTGCAGGTGGATATTCATCTTCAACTCCATGGGCATGGTGCCTATTTTGTTTCCTCTTGTATTCCTCTCGTCTAGATGGACAAAATTTTGCAATGTGTCCCATCTTGTCACAATGGTAGGATTGTACAGATGAGTAATCTCTTTACTTTCGTTGTCCTTTCTTCTGGAATCTCCTTGGATGAGATTCTTTATGACTGAATTTGTTTTGGGGTTGAGACTCTTTGTAAGTCTCTTTCTGGAAGTAAGACTTCTTTCTTCTTCCTTTAGTGTGAGTAGCTAGGGCTTGATATTCATCTCTTGCTAGTAAAGCCTCTCAGTTAGCTACTCTTGTTTCTTCTTGGATGCATTCTTCCCATAGACTGTCAAACTTGAGTTTCTCTGTTCTGGAACATATCGTTTGGATGAATGCATCCCAAGGTCTTGTGAGACCATTTAGGGCTATCATTATAAGTTCTTCTTCATCTATAGTATCTCCAATTGCTTCTAGTTGTTCTTTGAATTGGGATATCCCGGAGAAGTATTCTTGGATTGATTCTCCTTTCTGCATTTTTGTATTCTTGAGCTGAGTTCTAATATTCATCCTATGATTTATGTTCTTTCCTTCATATAGTCTGTTTAGGGAATCAAACATTTCTTTCAAAGTCTTCTTTGATGACACAAAGGGAATCATGTGGTCTTTGATTGAATCTGCAATGATTCTTTTGGCCCTGATTGTGTCCTTTTGGTGCTTTGCTTTTTCTACAACATCGGCGGGCTCTGACACTTCTTCTTTGACGAATCTTGCTAGGTCATTCTCTTCAAGAATGAGACCAATCCTATACTTCTAGGCACATAAGTTTTCCACACCTTCTAGCTTGTCAACAAGCTTAACGCTTGCAAACATTTTTTACTTGAAGCTGGGAAAATGTCCAAAATTGAAAATGTTCAAAATCAAATTCCGAACTTACCAGGAGGTGCACTTGGCTGAGGTGAGTAGCCTGGTGTGCTTAGATCTGATAAAATCCAAATTTTACCCCTCCAACCTTGATCTGTAGATTTTTGGACTGGTGCTTCTGGTTTTCTAGTACCTTTGGTACTTCTAGTACTTCCGGTACTCTCGTTTTCTGGTACTTCTGGTACTTTGTGAAACTAGGGTTTCACTTTTTGGGAGATATAGCCACTGAAAAGGTGTACTAAAGGTGCCAAAATGATCCTTGGGGGAGGGCGCACTTTTATAGATGGTTCTAGGGATGAAATACCCCACCAACAAAAATCCCTAATTTGCATGTACGACAACAATGATGTTTTTCACTTTTCTCTTGTGAAAGATGCTCTCTTCAGATTGGCTCTGATACCATGTTAATGTTTAAGCCATTATTACAGTTCTTTGCATTTCAATAGATAACAATAGCATAATATAGAATCACTGAGAAATACAAAATCACAAGAGGCACATCATTTATCCTGGGAAACCTTCATGGGGCAGAAAACCCAACAAAACTTTCTTAATATAGATAGCCAATACAATGTCAAGAGATAAGTTAAACAAGTACACAATTTCCTCTCCCAAAGATGCACCTCTCTCTCTCTCTTCCCCAACTGTAGCTCTAGAACTTGTCTCTCAATGAACAAGTGAGTGTGTGTCTAAGTGAGGCGCCAACCTCCTTATTTATACAAATATGGCATGTGTGAAAGTGTCTTTTCATTGGCAGGGCCAACTTCTTCTTCTGGGTGGTTATAACCACCTTTATTATATTCCGAGGCCTCTTTGATATATTCTGGGGTTGACTTCTTCTTTAGCCTATTACAATTACATTATGACCAATCCGCAAAAGGGGATTTGGTCTTTTACAATAGCCTACATGATCAATCCACAAAGGGGATTGATCCAATGAATAATATATCAAATAATAATCAGAATACACTTTGCAGTTATATTGTTTCAACAGTTCTTTGATAATATTTTCACTCATAGAACCAATTGGAATGCATAGTTGTTTTCCTTTGAAGAGGTAGCCATCTTTCATAAAGTATTCACCTTGAGTAAGATCCATGTTCCTAGTGACTGGATTCTCCAACTATTCCACAATCGCCCAAAAATCGTTATTAGACGCATATAGATCCTTTAATGCAACAAACCCAATTAATTGATTTTCCATGGTTGTCAAAGAACAATGCGTGGACTCAAGGCATCTGCAACTTGATTCTGTCGTCCTGATTTGTGTTTCAGAACAAATGTGTAGCCTTGTAAGAAAGAGACCCATTTTGCATGTCTATTGTTCAATTTATTTTGGGTGTTTACATATTTTAATGCAATGTGATCGATAAATAACACAACCTCCTTCGACACTAAATAATGCCTCCAATATTTCAATGCTTGCACAATTTCATACAATTCTACATCATATGTGGAGTAGTTCTTTCTTACCTCATTCAAATTTTCACTAAAAAATGAAATTGGCCTACCTGCTTGGCTAAGTAAAGCTCCAATGCCTACATATGAAGCATCACAGTCTACCTCAAACACTTTATCAAAATTTGGTAAGGTTAATATAGGTTCCTAAATTACCTTCTTCTTTATAAACTTAAAAATTTCCTGAGCTTCATTGGTCCACATGAATTTCTTGCCTTTGGTGCAAATATGTTACAGGTGCTACAATACTGCTAAAATTTCAAATAAATTTTCGGTAAAATGTGTTGAACCCATGAAAACGTCTTACATCTGTTATGCTCCTAGGACTAGGCCACTCCAAAATTGATTTGACCTTCTCTGAATCCATCATGAATCCTTCTGCTGAGATGAAAAAACCAATAAATACCAAACTTTCTTGCAGGAACGCACATTTCTTTAGGTTTGCATAAAGTTGATGTTTTCTCAATGCATCCAATATAATTTTTAAATGGTACAAGTGATCTTCTTTGTTTTTACTGAAAATTAGGATGTCATAAAAATAAATGACAACAAACTTACCAATATAAGGTCGAAGCAAATTATTCATGAACTACATGAAATTACTAGGTGCATTGAACAACCTGAATGACATCACCATCCATTCATATAGTCCATCCTTGGTCTTGAAGGCAATTTTCCATTCACCCCCTTTGCGAATCTGGATTTGGTGGTATCAACTTCGCAAATCAATTTTACTAAAATATTTAGCTCCGGCTAGCACATCCATCGTGTTGTCCAAGTGTGGTATAGGAAACCAATATTTGATTGTAATTTTATTTATTTCTCTACTATCTGTACACATCCTCCACATATTATCTTTTTTGGGAGTCAACAATGTCGTTACAACACAAAGACTCATGCTTTCTCTTACCAAACCTTTCTTTATAGTTCTATCACTTGTCGGTTGATATCTTCATGTTATGCAAAACTCATCCTATAGGCTGTCTGCTTAGGTAAATACGTTCCTAGGATTAGGTCAATGTGATGATGAATATCTATGTTTGGTGGAAGACCATCAAGTAGTTCGTTAGGGATACCATCAACATATTCTTCTAGTACCTTGGCCACTTCAACAAGGATTGGTGTGTCTTCCTAAACTCCTTTTTAAACTATTTATTCATAGAAAAATCCTATTGCCTTCGTTTACTTAACACACTCTCTTTCCGACAACATATTCTCAGCTTTCCCTTCATCCTTAAGGTGAAATAGATGACTTTCATACTAGATGATGTAGCCAATTGAATTAGATTGATTCATGAGATCTAAAAACCATGCAAATGCATGAGAATGGAAGATAAATCTCTTTTATTCCTTCTCCATCATGACTATTACAATGGACGTTCAATCCCTTATAACTACTATCTAAGGTTTTAAAAAACAACTAATTTTAGAAAATTATCGCATGACTCTAAAACTGACCAATAACTAAGAGATAATTAGAGAGACACTATTTTTCAACTCTCTTTTCTTATTAGATGCATAAAATAAGAGATAACTAATAATTACTAATTTAAAAAATCCCGAAAAATACTAAAACCCCAATTTGAGGCCTTATATGAAGGAATTTGGCCCCAGAAAAGTGTCGAAACAATGTCCAATCTCAAGGATTAAATCAGCTTGGTAGTGCACTCTTTGAGACACAACTTCCTGTAAAATTTCAACCCAAATGGATAATCGAGTCAAAATTTATGACCCTCAGAAATTCCTGCATCATAAGGCATGCATGACTTGCTCATGACAAACATTTTTCTATCATTGATATAAATAAGGAAAACTAGCATTATGGAGATGAGGAATAATAAAATGGACCTAAATCTCTCTCCTTGAAGTAGATTTTGTTATCATATTTTGAAACAATGACTAGTTAAAGAAGTTGAAGTTCAAAAAGAAGTGACTAGAAAGGATTGTGTACACTACATATTACGGATTATGAATAAATCAAAGAGTTTAAATAAATCAAAGCAACATCTCAAAGGATTCACCATTAGACAAAAGTGCATGCCAAAAAATTCAAGTCAAAACAAAGACAAGAAGTTTAGGAACTACAAATAACCTTTATTTGTATACAAAATAAAGAAAACCCCTATGTCTATTATTTCAATCACAAAAACTAAGAAAGTTAAGTGACTCACAATTATATTTTCAGTCATACCCGATGACATGATCCTTTTCATTGACCAAAATGCACCTACAAAGAGTTATATTGTTATAGGAATAATCATGTAAATTCATCCATAATTGGTATGCACTCCTACCCCACAAAAGATGAAGTGATAAGCCAACCAACTAAGCATATGAGACCAATCGAGTGATAATTGTACTAGCTAAGAAAATCATGGTCTAGATCATTCTAGAAGCTCGGTGTTTTGTCTAGCCCAAAAAATATAAAGGATAAAACTTCAACGAGTTTTCAAGAACTATTGTTTTCTCGAGACATCAAGATCTTTAAAAGTAGGGAAACTATCATATTCGTTAAATATATTGATAGGAGTACAAAAAAGAAAATCAAAATAGTAACAAGTTCAAGTCTTCCATGGATGACACATAGGAACTAATTAAGCATGTTACTTACAAAACAGATTCAAGGTTGTGGCATAAAATAATATATTCAAGCAACAACCAAACCTATACCAAACCAACAAAATCTTATGAGAAACAAAAAATATTGAATTTATAAGAGTCCCCATAAGAGGGGTTGGGTAGGTACAAATGATAACTTGTATCTATTGCACCTAAATTTTCTATAATTTCTACTCTAAATGGACCATAATTGTACACAATTTTAATGAACTTTAACTAGAATGAAAACATTATTGACTTGTAGAAGGGAGGAATTATCAACTATGATTTCTAAACTTCTAGAAGGAGCACATGGCATTTATCACAGTCTATTCATTGGAGAGATGATGAGAAGAAGAACATATCCATTTTCACACTAAGCATTGGGGAAATGAGGTTAAAATAGAAGAATAAAACCATTATATAAATAGATTGATATAGGCTAAAGGTTAAAATGGCATTTGGATTAAGACTTTTGTAGTATACGAGGCTTATAAATAAAATATGTTGTATTGAAAATAAAACTAACAAAGTATAAGTGAGGGATGGATCTTTTACAATATAATGAATAATGAAATGTGTTTAGTTTTCTCCCTAACAATGAGCCACTGAGACACTTATTGACATACAAAATGTGCTTGATGAACAATGTTTTAAGTGAGAATGTGAAGAAGATTGTTCTTGATTTTTTGTGTGATATCATGATATAATATAAATCAAAAGAAGATAAGGATAATTAATGTCTATATCTTGATAAGGAGAATTATTGTCTAGTCATTGAAGTTGAGGAATAATTAGAATCCTAATAATAAAATGAGTTAGAAGAACCTGATAATTATTGTTTGGTCATTGAAGTTGAGGAATAATTAGAATCCCAATAAGAAAATGAGTTAGAAGAATCTTCACATCCTTGTCATCAAGGACAAGAATGCCCCATTCTTGATCATGATAACACACTACTTAAACTAGACAATAATAGAAACACAACTAAAATTGTTGATATTTCCTTCAATCTTTCACTAAAATCTATATTGATATCTATTTTTTCTTTTGGGAAGATTAAATGTGTCATACATTTTAAGGCTATAATATTACCAAAAGTAGATACAATATATGTAATATCCCAAGGCCGAACCCAATTGTAAATGTAAATGCAAATGTACTTAAGATGGTGAGCTGTTTGATATCATTTTTGCATGCACCTTTCATGTTATAGTGCGCACATGTACTGTGCAGAAAAATGATGAAGTGTGCACATTCCAGGATATCGCGCGCAACAACTTAAGTGCACGCTATTTTGAGGCCAGGGCACATTTGTGTCTATGCTATGTTTTATAGGCCGGTGAGCCAGTTTTGTGATGATTAGGACGAAGAGCCAAGATGTTAAAGGATAGTGCACCTATTTTTGTATATGTCTCACCATTAATATAAAATACATCACTGTGCGTAGACCGACCACAATAAAAGATTATGGGGGACTAAACTCCACTAGTTAAGGAAAGGGAGGGCTAAAAGTTAAGAAAAAGGGATAAGCTAGGGAGCTTAAGCCAAAAAGGAATATTATATTAATATTTCTTAAAGTATAAAGTATGGGTATTTATTTTATCCTAAGTTCCAAAGTTGGGGACAAGTGGGCCAAAGTAGCTCCCAACATGACAAGTGTCAAGTTGGGAACATGCATACATATTGTTGGGACTTAGTTCATTTTCCATCATTCCTTCCATCATTCATTCATTCAACCATTCCATGATCATTCACTCACTCAGTCAGCTATCCTCCGTACCTTCATGTCATTATATATGAACTTGTATCCATAGCCATACTTGTTTGTGTAGCTGGTTAGCTGGGGAGATGGATTGAAGAAGCGGGTTGTTAGACCCGTGGGATATTGAAGAGGCAGGTTGTCAGGCCTGTGAGCAATTTCTCTCTGGGTAAGAGAATTTTCGGGAATTGGTTTCCAGAATATGCTAAACTACAACTACAGAGGGTGGGAGGGGGGGTGGGGGGCTTTATTAGAGATATTATATGTCAGGAATTGGTTTTCGGAAGATGCTAAACTGCAACTACAGAGGGTGGGAGGGGGGGGGGATTTATTAGAGATATTATATTATAATATCTCTAATAAAGCCCCCCCCTCCCACTCTCTATAGAGGGTGGAAGGGGGGCTCTGAGACTTCCTGTCTGGTCTGTTGCTGAAGCCCGTAAAGGAAGTGGGGCAACCAAAGGACTGTTGAGGAGAGAAGGGAAACACTTCCTGGGGTGGGACATGCATGTGAGGAATGAGGGACTATAGGATGTTAGTTTGAGTTGGCACCTGTGACAGAGTCTTTCCTATTGTCTATGAGCCATTAGCCTAGTTAGGAATCCCTTTACCTGGGTGGAGTTTAGTCCCTGCTTGGGGGTGACCCATTGCTGAGAGTGATGAGCAGTGTGGTCTAAGGCTGGGAGGTTCGTGGAAGGTCTGCACATAGTTGGTGATATTCTTACCAAGATAAGTGTCAATTGTGTGATAAATTTACATGCTGCATTATTATTTACGTGTTTATTTTTAGGGGTTTATCTCGTGTGTGGTTATAGCTGCCTTTATATTTATGGGTATTTCCTACATATGCTGCATGTATATGTTTACCATCATTTATATATGAATCTATGTATTTACAATATGTATTTATCTGTTTACGTTTTATATATAATTTTTTGCAAGAGTTCTGTGTGTATATGTTTTAATTGCATGCAGTTCGAAAAATTTATGTGGCATAGCTCAGTTGGATACTGGGTATGTTACAATATGTTGAGCAGAGAATGAAAGCGCTCTTTGGAGTAACATGCCTTAGCATGGGTGGCCGAGGATGCTACAATATGGTATTAGAGCTTTAGTTTTCAACACTAAGCCTGGATGGGATGAGCAAGTTGAGTTGAAGCGAAATTTCACAGAGATTGATTTTGAAGTGGCCAAATTTTAGTTTGTAGAGCATCCATGGTAAAAAGTAACTAACAACAATTTGGTGGAATTGGAAAAAAAACCCCAATTTATGTTGTTAAATTCATGAGAAAATTGAGAAATTCTTCCAAGTGGTGAGATATTATTGATTTAATATCTGTTCTAGCAAATTTAGACCGGAATTGATCGAATTTGAAGTTACAGTGAAGCCATGAAAGTTGGAGCGAGATTAGTAATTAAAATTCTCAATTTGTGACTTGAGTTTGGGAAATATTCGTTCCAGAAATGTCAAACTACAGTGATTTGTTGTTGCAGAGGTTGAACTGGTGTTATTCGGGTGAAATTGAACAATTTTCATAGTTGTATAATTTCTATGGTAAAATTGGGGAAAAATTAAGCAAAAGCCCCAATTTTTGCAGCAGAATTCACGAGGAAGTAATGCACATAAAAATATATGTGCGCAGGTGGGCACACTAAAAATGCATGATGCAGAGTGAAAAGCTTGTGTTATGCGGAAAAACATTGGCATGCTGGTGCGCGCGCTAAATTTTGGTGCCGCGCGGAAAAATGTTGGTGTGCTGGTGCACGCGCTAAATTTTGGCGCTGCATGGAAAAATGTTGGCGTGCCGGTGCACGCTCTAAATTTTGGCGTGGCGCGGAAAGTTGTTGGTGTGCAGGTGCACACTAAATTTTGGCACCGTGCGAAAAAATGTTGGTGTTCGGGTTCGCGCACTAAATTTTGGCATCGCGTGGAAAAATGTTGGTGTGCGGGTGTGCACGCTAAATTTTGGCGCCATGCAAAAAAATGTTGGTGTGCGGGTGCACCGCTAAATTTAGCATTGCGCAGTGCAGATTGAGTGACACATGCTTAATACTTGTACACAGTGTGCATATGCATAATAAGGTGCACGCGATGCACACACACATAATAATGACGCGTGTGTGGTGCGCAGTATTGGTAGAGCACAGAGGAGTTTTGTTGGTGTGCACACAATATGAGTATAAGTTGTCACACGACAGTGTATTAAATGGTGCGCACAGACTATTGGTGCATGGTAGGGGTGTACTAAACTGTGGCATGGTGCAGGGCATAGAGTGAAATGCACGCAGTAGGGGCATACTAAAATGTGGCATGGTGCAATGTCTAGAGTGAAATACGCCTGTAATATCAATGCGCGATACAAAAATTGTGCACAACAGGTAATAGTTCAAGAAATAAAACTTTGTGTGGTGGATATTGGCATGTGACACAAAAGTAGTGCGTGCCAGGTATTGACGCGACATAGAAGTGATGCAAAATGGTTATAGGTGTGCAGAGCACGGTTTACCTTGTGGTGTTGCTGCGTTTGCTAAATATGGGTGTACAGGTTGAAATTTGTGTGTGTGAAGTCATTTAGAGGGTGAACAATAGTGTAAAACCAATAAATTTCCGTGACATTTTTATATTTTTTGAACGTCATCTTCTTGCAGTGCGTTTTTGAGGCCCTTAAAAACGTTTTTAGCTACTCAAAAACCATGAAAATAAAGTGTACCAAGACTCACTTTATATCTATAGCTCAAATAAGAGAGCTTTCTAATGGTGTAAACCATTCGTCAAACAGAGCTTTTATGAGAAAGTTACAGCACAAACAGTGGAGGGTAAATTTTAAGACCCAACTAACTTCAAAGAGCCATAACTTTCCGCTCCAGAATCAGATTGAGGTGCAGGAGAAGTCAATGGAAAGATATTGAACCATAGAAGACATTCCCATATATTAATTAAATTTATAGGCATGTTAAAAATGTTTAATATGGAAAATAAGGTACCTGTAGCATTCTAGACAAAAAACATGAATTGGTCTAGAACTTCAGCAGGCTATAACTAGTAGCTCGAAACCCATAAAAAGGTGAAACTTGGTCAAAGTGTCCAGAATATGTATATGAAGAAACCCAATTGAGATCCTACTCAAAATCCAATGGAGTAGGTGCAAAAATTCATAATTACAGCGTAGAGTTGCACTAAGTTGATGTGTGAACAAAACAATTAATGGACAATTTTCAAATAACCATAAATTTTTGCCCAAGACTCATAATTGATAATGGAAGAATGAGTTGGAAAGGTATCGGATAATAGAATATAATTTTTCAACCAAAAAATTGATCCGGGCATTCAATTTTCCAGGAAATCAGAAGAAATAATTCTGATATATTATTGAACTAGAATGGTTCACATTTTCATGAAATTGTTGAAACAGTTATCCTGACAAAGTTTTGTTGGCTGCACATTTTGTAGAGTTAACAACAAATAGATCAGAATATGATCAAAACTGAGTCCAGTAAAATGGAATATGCATAGGGGACTTATAGCAAGGAAGATGAGATCAGAGGGATGGATGTCCATTTGGGCATTGAAGGAACAAACTCCAATGGACATGGAGAAGGAAGGGATGAAAACATGAATATGGTAGATATCATTAAAAATTTGTAGAGGGATGTCCAAATCCATAAAGATGATAATGAAAGGCTTATGAGAGCCAAGGAGAATCAAGAGGACTTCAACATGAAGTTAATGCAAATCTTGAATATAATAGAAAAGAAATTGGATAAGGAGAGTGGCTCTAGCAAATCAGGAAGTCATAGGTCTCCTGATGAGAAAAGAAGAACCATAATTGTTAGTAGAAATCACCGTCACTCCTCAAGGCCTTCCAATAAGAGGGCACACAACAACTCAAGTCCATCCTCTGTCAGGAAGCATAGGAGGTTTGGGGTGGATGAGCTACGAGGAGAAATGAACAAAATCAAACCTCCTACATTTGATGGTGAACACAAGAAGGATGAAGATGCAAAAACATGGTTGCTAGGCATGAGAAAGTATTTTCAATTGCATAATTATTCATCTCAGGTAGAAGGAAGAATTTCCATCTATCAACTCAAGGGAAATGCATCCATGTGGTGGGATCATCTTGTGCAGGTGCAACACATTAAAGAGAAAACTATTACTTGGAGGGAATTCAAGAACTATTTTGAGAATAAATACTTGACTAAGAGATACCATGACAAAAAAATTAAAGAGTTCTTTGAACTCAAACTTCGGAGTATTACCATAGATGAATATGAAAGAATGTTTTTAGAACTGTTGAAGTATGTCTCTTTCATCAAGGATGAGAAAATTAAGATTCAGAGGTATTTGAGTGGATTGCCAACATTCATCAATGAAAAAATACATTATGATGATCCCAAGACATTGGAGGAGACCATAAGGCGAGCTAAATGCCTATATGATCAGAAAAAAACAAGGCCAACTTTCCAAAAAGCTTGGGAAGAAAAAAATAAATTCAAGATGGGTCAGAGGAAGAAGGGAACTAAGCCACCATTCTCCAGAAATAATAATCAGGGACAACCAACATCCAGAGAAACCAGAGCAATTGAGGAAGGGGGTCAAAGGCCAAGGCAACCACCTATTCAATGCTGGGGTTGTAAAGGAGATCATATGTTAAGAGATTTTCCTCACAGAGGTGAAAAAATGAAGACTGTTCACAATGTACAACAAGATGAAACAATGGAGGACATGGGAATAAATGTACCAAGGATCTATGAAGCCTTAGATAA
>JASDQU011176614.1:7262-21993 GCA_032191745.1 Picea mariana
CCTATATTCGCTACTCAACTATGGAACAAATATAGTGCTAAAGAACGAAACCCCTTCTCTTCCTAATAGTTATGTATTTAACATAGCCCAATAGCCATCTAGATGTAGGGTTTTGACTTCCTCAACCCTCAATTGTGATAATGTTTTGGACCTTCTATAATATTATTAAATGTCCACATGTGGATAGCCCCATACATGTGACTAATGGGGGCTAATGTGGCATCAACTTGTACCATGGTGGTCAACAAGCTAGGTAAACTTGTTGGAGGCATAACTTTCACATACGAGCTTATATTGAGTCATGGTTTGCACTGTTGGAAAGGAATTGGAGTGTATACATTATGAAGGGTGTGAATTCAAGTTATAGACACTTTAACCCCCCAAAAATCCATTTGATTTCTCAAAATTTCCTCAAAAGGTTTCAAAACATAATTTTCAAAACTATGACCTCCAAATAAAATGACCTCAAAAGTATATTCCTCCAATTTTTTCCACTCTAAATCATCAAGGTGGATGAAAAATAATATAATGATACAATATGGATCATACCTCTCCATTTAGGGAGGATTTTTGTCCCAAAATCATTACTAAAGTGGGTGAGAACAATTTTCCTCTATTTTGTCCCTCGAGTACCACTTTTTTTTTCCTAGAAGTTGTCCTTTCAACCCAATATTCCAAATGTTCTGCTACCCCTATCTTGTGTTTCTCAACCACTTTTGCAAAATTGTTTCCTCTATCAAATCTTCTTGAGCATCTAGTGCTAAGTCCTCTATGAATGGTAGGATCTGCTCCTCCTTGTGGTCCAACATGGAAGGCTCGTAGAGTGTGATATCATCCACATTAAATATTGATTAATTGTGCATGTATGGGGTTAGAATGAGTCTTTGGGAATTATCTCCTACCTTATCCAATATATCGGAAGGGTCATACTATAGAGCTTTGATCTTCTTACGAGGATTTTGTAGTCGTTCCTTGTTTAGTTGTAACCAAAATTTGTATCCCACTTTGAATGTCTTCTCATTTCTGTGTTGATCATGCATTTTCTTATAATATTTGTGTGGTGTCTTTAGTGTCTCGTGTACTTGAAAATGGATCTTTATAATATTTTCAACAAATTTATCCACCCTCAAATTTCTCCACTCCTCCTTGATGTACATATGCAACATCCAAGGGTCAAGGTGAAAAACATCAAAATCAAGTTTCAAAAGGTGACTTCCCAATAGAAGTGTGGACCAATATGTTATAATATTGTTGTATCTAGACAATATCCATGGAAATTATTTCCCAAGGTCGACTAGGTATAGGTAAGAAACGGTATGGATCTTTCTTCCTATTATTGGGCTTGTTGGTACAACAAAGTGTACATCCTATAATATATCATGCTACATCGTCTTGCAATATGATCCAATACACATACCTATGTAATTTGGTAACTACATTCCCAAAAGTAAAATTTCTTGCAAACCTAGAGGTGTGAATCTATTTAATAATATGTAGTTTTTCATCTTTAGGGACTCAAAGCTTGCCAAGCTTGTAGAGTAACCCATTCTGCAAATAATAGTTGACCTTTCCATCACCTTATTGTATATGAATTTTCCCTTGTAACTACTGAAACATCTCCTTGTATTCCTAATCTTCTATGTAGTCCTCTTTGTATGCATTATCAATAAAAGGATCCATGTGAATTAGATTTATGAAATCTACAATATTGGATGTGGGTGGAATTGACATCATATATTCCAATCTCTTTGTGTTTCCTTTCTTATACTTGATGACTAGATGAAATTGTTTGAAAAAGCCCATCCACTTCTAATGTTTGGTTTTCTCTAGCTTAATCTGGGCTTGATAGTACTATAGAGACTGGTGATATGTGTTAATGATGGTCTCCTTCACATTAGATAGTGCTTCAGCTTCTTGAAAACTTGAACTGAGGTATAAAGTTCCTTGTCATAGGTAGGGTATTTGAGAATGACCCCATGAAATATTTAAAAATGATATCATTCATTCCTTCCTCCTTGTATAAAAACCACTCCCATGGCATACCCACTTGCATTTGTCTCCACCGAGAAATGCTTTTGCAAGTTTGGTACTGAAATTACTCATTCTTCACCAATCTTCCTTTCCATCTCACCGAAAGCATTTTGTTGATTATTCCCCCACTGGAAGCTCTTAACACTCACTTTTATGGTGTGGAATGGTTCATATACCATTTAAAATGAATATATGAACTTATGAAAGTATTGGGATTCCCTAAAAACTTCCCAAATTCAGTGAAATTTGTTGGAACTGACCACTAATGACGACCTCAATATTTGCGGGATCTATCTTGATCTCCCCTCCACCGATAACATACCCAAAATACACCAAATACTATTGATAAAACTCACATTTCTTGAGGTTAGTCAGAAGTCTGTGCTTCTTCAGAGTCTCTAATTCTTGCATGAGATGTGAGATGTGCTCCTCCCATGTAACACTATAAATGAGTATATCATCCAAATAGACTATAACAAATGAATCAAAATATGGGCATAACACATCATTCATTAGTATCATAAATGTAGTTTGTGAATTACATAAACCAAATGGCATGACCAACCATTCATAAAAACCTTGACCTGTCTTGAAGTAAATATTCCAAGTGTCTTCTTGTTGGACAACAATTTTTGTTAGACCAAAACTTGCATGTGTTAATCTCTTCCACAATTGCTAGATTTATGATCCACAAGAGGGGGTTAACCCATGTAATGAAATTCACATGAAGTGTTGAATCAAATGTCCAACTATCTCACCCTTAGCCAATGCCAGGTGAGTTTTGAACTTGAGACCTATCGCTCATATACCATTTCTTGGAATAAAATTGTCATTAGACCAAAACCCACAAGTGTTAATCTCCGCCACAATCACCAAATTTAGGATTCATGAGAGGGGGTTAACCCATGTCACGAAACTCATGGTAAGAACTGAACCTAATTCCAAACACTTATTCCTTGATGAGTAACTAGTGGTATCTTGATTTGAGATCTAACTTGGTGAAACATTCAGCATGCTGCAACTGACCTAATATATCATCAATCCTGGGTAGAGGATACTAATTATTTAGTGTAATCTTGTTCAATGCTCTATAGTTGATACAAATTCACCAATTCTGATCCTTATTTTGTATAATTATTATAGGTAAACCACAAGGTGAAGTACTTGTTCAATTCACACCTTTCTCCAATACATTGCAAAGGGTATTCTAGGAATAACAATATTTCATGCCCCACTTCCCTCTTGGGTGCTATCCTTTTAGGATCTTGGGAAATGCCTCTATATGCATGTAGAAACTCCCACAACTTATGTTTATACTCTTTAGTGCACCCCACCATGGATTCCTTTACTCTTATCAACTCATACTCAATTTGATTTTCTCTTAAGAATGTAAAATATATTTCTTATTCGAACTAATCAACTTCTTGGATTGGTTGGAACTTACAAGAGAGATATTTAACTTGCCTTTATGGACATTGATGATGTAGGACTTACCATACTTGATCATTCGGTACTAGTTATCTCTTTGCATGAATATTTCATCCCTCATATACGTGTATGGGCTTCCAAACACTACTCCACATACATCAAGGGGTACTACATCTAATTCTACTTCATCAATAAAATAAGCACTTACAACAAATTTAATATTACACTTTTTTTAATCTTGCTCTCTACATCCTTGTTTACCCATCCCAATGGATATGGGATAAGATGATTGTTAAATTTCAAACTAAGCTTTTTTACTAGATTCATTGCTATGACATTAGCTTGTGAACTAGAGCCGAACAAAGCGCCTATCTTTTTCTTCTTGACCTGGATCTTGATGTTGAAGAGTTTGGTCATATCCTTCTCTTCCTAGTGATGAAGGCCACTCAAATTATCCTCATTCTACACTAATGTGTATAAAATATTATAATCCACATTAGAGCCTCTTTCAACTTTATTTCTCAAATCTGTAGCTAGAATATTCTTTTTCTTTGTGTCATTCTTGCAGTTCTTAGGATTCAATTCTTGATGTACTTTCCAACACTTTTCCTTAGTTTTCCCATCAATATTAAATTGGTTACAATGGTTTCTAGGACCCTTAATGCAATGTTGTGAAATGTTTATCACCTTCTTAAACTTCCTCCTTTTCACTTCTTCTTCCCCTCCTTGGAGGTTTCCCAATGCTCTTTATTCTTGGAACTCCTAGAATGCACTTTCTTTTGGCTTATGTTTTCCAGATATTTTCCATGTACACATGCCTTGTCTATTATCCTTGTCTTGAAAAGAATCACTTTCTTTCATAGATGTCTATCTAGACCCCCCAGATACTTGAGGAGTACATTCGGTCTCTTGGGAGAGATACCCAACATCATGGCCATCTTTTTGAGCTTGGTGGTGTACTCCTATATACTCTGCCCTTGTTTCTTCCAATGTTGGTGGTATAATCCTATCCATTGGTCCTATACATACATGATAGGGTAGATTTGACACTTGATGATGACTTTGAGGTCCTCCCACCTAGTTTTTGGTCGATCACCCTCCAACCCAAGTGTTTCCATATTACTTTCCCACCAAATTAAAACATGGCCCTCTAACTTTAGTCTAGAAAATGATATGTTTTGTTTTCCATCTATATGGTCAACGATGAAATAAACTTATAGCTGTTGCAATCAATGGTTCAATTTTAATGCATTGATATCACCTTCATATGGCTCTCTGTCCATTTTTTCTTCCATATTGAATAAATACTATGAAGGGTTTATGGTATTGAAGCTCAACTTCTCTTTCTTGGGTTCCTTTTGTGTCTTATTTTATCGATCTTTGTTGTACCTAGTGTCCCATCTAACCCTATAAGTACCCAGTCACGTCTAAAGGTAAATATGGGATATTATTGGAGTATGATTTAATTATTAACTATAAATGTTGGCTTGCACATATTTAGGAGTTGTGGTTGGATTGTATGTGGGTTGGGTTTGGGTTTTTAATCCCTAGATCTCTCTAGCTCCATGTCTTTTATTAGTCTTTATTTTTGGTAACATGAGTTTCAATATTGCATATATTGCAACATTAGTGTACCTATTTCTTGCTATGGGAAGAATTTGAAAATTGAATCATAAACATATGTTCAAAGATCATTATTATTATTATTATTTTCTAGAATTCATCAAATTTGATCAAAAACTTTATTTATGAAGTATAGGCCAAGGCCTAATTGAATTACACCTCATAATTTGGTAGTCATTATTTATTAAGTATAGGCCAAGGCCTAATTGAATTACACCTCATAATTTGGTAGTCATTATGAATCAATGCAAATTAAGTGTTATGGTTTGATAGAACTATTGTAATTGAATAGGAAATTTCAAAGTACATTGAACATGGTTGGCCCCACTTAACAATTAGGGCCAAGGGTTAACTTCAAAATATTTATTAGTACCTCATGATAATAAGTGTCATGAAAATTTTAAGGGTTAACTTGTGAAGAGTTAATAGTACCTCATAGTAATATGTGTAAGGAAAATTATTAAAGATGAATTTGTGGATAAATGTTAAATACTCATGATTTTTATGAAGCAGGTGAATAATTTGCATTAGTGAAACCTCGTGAAAAATAATGGTATAGTACAAATACATCTATCAATAAGATGGTGCTTCTCCCTCTTCACATTATGAAACATTTTTTGCCAAATCTATTCATACTCACATTTAAAAATAGTAAATTTTTCTTTTCAATATTCAAATGACATTTATTTTTTTAATATTTATATAAAATATTTATTAAAAATATATTTCTAACAACCTCAAAATTCGATTCCAGTACAATTAATGTAAAACTCATAATCAAATTTTATAGTTCAAACATCAGTGGTATCACTTAATTCTAACAAGCTCATTTTCCCTTTTCATAACAAATGTACATTTGATTCCCTTTCACGTTCACTTCATTACTTTAAGGTATGTTAGATTTTCACTATATTTGATGAGCGTTAATTGAAACTTGTATACGCTTATTTGGATGACCTTTAGGTGTATCCCTATGTTCTTCCATGTTACAAGTGTCCTCTAACCGCTTAAGCTATCTGTATAATTGTGATATTATAAAACAAAACAATAACAACCACGAGATAATCATTTTCTTCTATTAATTTCTTTGCATTTTATACAACAGCCAACTGTAAACCTTTATAATCCACATATGGACCTTGTTTTTTAATATATATATATATATATATATATATATATATATATATATATGAGGTAAAAATACAACAAATTTATAAAATGATTGACTGAATAAGGTATGAAATTGATCTCAAGAACCTTTAAAATTTAACTCATCATTTTTCTCACATTCCTTCATTGTACATCTAATGTAGAGCACGCCTAGCAAAGTTTTCAAGTTTTTTTTCCTTGTTATGCATTTCTACATTTCCTTATTCTACATGTAGAATTGGTTGTCATTTTTCCTACATTCCCACATTCTGCATTCAATATAGAGTGTGGGATTTATTTTCCAAGTTTTATTTTTTTATTATACTTTTACATATTTTTTGGTTCCACATGTAGAATGCAGAGTGTAGAAAATCATGTTTCCTTATCTGCATTCCCACATCTAGAAACTTGGTTTGGAGTCCCTACATTCCAACATATCCACAATTGGTTAGGAGTTTTGGCATTCCAACATCTAGTATAGAGTGTAGAGTGAGGAGCCCTACATTCCATACATTATAAGGCCCTACATTTTTTCATCTCTACATCTAGTCTCTGCATTTAATGTCTTCTTCCATCTCCGCCTCTCCACATCCATTGCCAAGTTCCTGCATTCCCATATGTTTTCATATGGTGTGGAGAGAAAAGTGCATAGTTCAGTGTCTATCTTATAGCATATACCCTCATCTCACACTCCTACACTTTTCATGCCCCTCTCTCTTCGTGTCATTGCATCCGGGGTGACAATATCCAAGTTGATTGTTTTAAAAGAATATGTTTCCGCAAAACTATGAGAATGTAGTTTTGAAGCATATGTTTATTGTTTGTGATGAAGTAGGTGAGTTCAAGGTCCTCATTGGAGAGTTATAAACCTTCATTTCTATTGAGTCTACAAGCTTGTTTACATATTGAAGAACATTCTTTGGAGAGGTGATTTAGAAATAATTTATTAGATGGAGAATGTTTATTAAGGCACTAGTTAGTTTCTAGTGCATCGAGACCTTTTCCAACTTTACACCTCTACACAGTTTTCTTAAATATTCAACGATAGTTATATATTCTACTTTAATGAGAATATTGGACTGATTATGTTTTTTGGCAATAAAAATACCCACTTCAAGATCTTTCATCTCAACATATTTGTTGGTGTCAATGCCTCAAATTCTAGATTAAAGAAAAATAATTTTCTCTTCAGAATATTTTAATGCTACTTTTATGCTGACTAGCCTCAGAATTCCCTTAGAAGTTCCATCAAATTTTGTGTTGATTATTGTTGTTAGGGGTGGGGATCAAGAGTCGAGAGAAGGGACTACACCCTAGAGTTTATTTTCTTGATATTAAACTTGAACTTTTCTAGGCTTGAATTGGCCATGATTTCATTATAGTGGTGGTCCCAATCAATATCCTTTGAAGACCATATTTTGGCATAGAGAGTTTCTCTTATGTTTCTTTCCAGCAACATCCATCAATTTAACTAATAAAGAGAATAGTCTTTTAATATCCTATTGTTCATTTCTTTCTAGATCTAATAGGCTAGGAGCATTGGGAATATATTCCATGCATAGTTAGCTATCTTGTTTGTGAATGGCTATGAGTTCTAACTCGATAGAGTGAACTGAATAGAGAGTTGAATTATATCTATGTTTATGAAGTAGGTTCCTAGATCCCAAAGAGATAAATATGAGCTACATTGGTTTAAGGTGTCGTCGATTAAATTTTCATTTTCTTCACATAGGGGGCATCTAGATGGGCGAAGGTATCCTATTTTGTGAAGGTTTTCCCAATTTAATAATTTCCTCTTTTCTATCAGCCAGAAGAAGGACACTACTTTGGGCCAAAAATATCATGTCCATATGTTTTTTTTCCTAATCTTAGGGATTCTTTTCCATTCATAGCTTCCAACATTATCATGTGATCTTTATAGACTATGTAACTCTATCACATCCATTGTATCCCCATATTGGAGTATCTAGACCTTATTTTGAGTGAATAAATCTTTTCTGAAGGATTATCCATAACTCATTTGGCCTAATTGTGGATAGTCTCTTCCCAAGAATATTTATTTCTCTAGTCTCTGTGTAGAGGATGGTTGTTTTCATTAAGATCTTGCCAAAAGTGGTGAAATTTTGTCTAGCCTAGTTTAGAGAAGTCTTTCCTTAAAATTTGATAACACAGTTCTTTAATAAGGGGAGGAGTTTGTTGCTAACAGTATTACTAGGAGTTTTCAATCCTTAAAATTTAATAGCATGGTTCTCTGATGAGGGGACACATTTGTTGTCAAGATTCTTTGCATAATTTTTCATTTTTTTCATCTTTTATCTCCTAGAATTTGTTTTGATGGATTAGATAGAACCGATATTTAGCGTGGTTTCAAATGAAGGATGCATATTGGAGGTTATTTTGACATAAATGTCTCCAGTCACCAATTCCTTGAGAATACTTGGCTTACCAAATTTTTCCCCATCGAGATTTTAGGGGAAGTGTCCATGTGCAAAGAATTTTTACTCCTAAAGAAACATTATTTATTATTATTTTTTTTAGTTATAGCACGCATTGGGTCTTTCGGGTGCAAATTTCCCTCCATCCCACTAGAGGAAATATTTTTTTCCAATGAGAAAAATTCTTTGAATTTTGGTTAAGTGATTAAGGACTTTGAAAGGCCCATATAGGTATAAAGTGAATATGGGGATGGCATGGAGAATAGACTTGATGACGAGTATACAAGTAGGAAAGGATATATCTGATTGTCCAACTATGTAGCCTTTTCCCCGATATTTGTGAAACATTGTTCCCTGATAGGTTTATTTAAACATTCTGAATTAAGGGGATATTTCGGTAGAGGGACAAGATGTTTTCAATGCCAAAACCAATATTTTAGATAATGTGACTTTTGACACCAAGGAAAGTGTCGAATAAAAAAGGGTGGATTCAAAATTATTTTACTACCTTCTTGAGGCCAAGAGGAAAGTGTTGAGGGAATGTTGAAAGGATTTGGCTCCATAAATGGTGGTTGTTCTTGCAAGCATTGTATCATTAAGTAATTGAAGGGGAAAATTAGTTTCATATAGGGGAGAGTAAGAGCAATATTCGATATTCATAGATTCTTTAGCTTTGGAAAGGTTGCACCATAGGTCTTCAACCATTAAAATGAAAATTAAGGTTGAGAGGGGATGTCCTTACTTGATTCCTCTACTTGTTGAGAAGGGTTTCAATGGGGAGCCATTGATAAGAATGCAACAAAAGGTTGATTTTATCATATTCATAATGTAGTGGATCCATGCATTACATAATCCAAAGGATCTGAGCACTTTTTGGATGAAGTTCCAGTAGAGTCATAGAAAGGCTTGGACATGTCTCTTGATCATTATTACTAGGGATATTCATTTCCTCATAGAGTGTATCGAATCATGGGTAGCAATGACAGTGTCCAATATTTGTCTTCCACCCACATAGCCTCCTGATTTTCTCAAGAAGAGGCTTAATATAGTTGGTTACCACTTTTGAGACGACTTTGTAGGATACATTGCATAAGGGAATTGAGTGAAATTTATCAAGAGTTTTATCAACATTTTCCTTGGGAATGAGGGAAATTAAAGTGTCATTGAGTGCTTGCAATATATTACTATAGGATGTGGAGTGTTCAAAATCCCAATGACATCCCATAATTCATGAAATAAATTTGAAGGGAAACCATATGGGCATCAGGATTTCATGAGTGTCATTTCTTTCGCCACTTGGTTGAATTCTATCATGGTGATAGGTTGGATGAGGGAGTTGCTTTGGAATTTTCATTGTGATATTATTTTTGATTTCCTACCTCTCGATGTATGGATCAAAGAGGATATTTTTGAAGAAGTAAGTGAGTTTTTCTTCGACATCCTTCCAGTCATAGATCACTTCCCACTGGGAATTTGCAAGTTCATAATTTTTATACTGTTTTTGTAGTTCACAGTTGTCTTATGGAAGGATTTGGAGTTTTTAGCTCCATTCTTCAACTAGTAGATACATGATTTATGACACAATTGAATCTCCTCCTTCCTTTCCTATAGGACAAAATAGTTTTTGAGGTCTCTTTATATTTGTTGTAAGGCTTAAGTCATTCCCATGGCCATGATTTTCTCTTTTATATCGAGCATGCATAATTCTATCTCTCTTTTTTTTTAAATGTTACATATATGAGCCCACCCAAAATTTAGCATGATTCCACCAATTCCTTATGATTTCTCTACAACTAGGATAAATTATCCACAATTGTTTAAGCAAAAAGGAGTTCTCTTGGATCATTTCCTAGGTAGAAAATGGAGGAGAATTGGCCAATGGTGAAAGAATGCACTTGGTAGGATGAGGGACTCCCATTCTATACATTTTTTCACAAATGTTTATAACATAAAAAATTAATTTATTTTTCTACCACATGATGGATTCCTCCTCTCTTTCTATTCCAAGTATAGTTTCCATTACAATGGGTGGAATTCATTAATTGAAGCTCTTCAATCTTGTCTACAATTCTAGTGCAAATTCCATCTATCCTGCAAATTCCTCATTTTGTTTTCCTTCAGGATTTTTATCATGTTAATATCTCCCCTAATTATTTTCAAACTACTAGGATCATTTGGGGGTATATTTTGGAGACTAGAAAGGAAAGCTTCATAATTCTAGGTGTTGGTTTATCCATAAACATTGGTCAGGGATCCAAAGGAAGAGGATCCAATAAGACATGGGCCAATAAACACCATTTTTAATATGTAAAATTACTAAGATGAAAATAATTAAGATTCTAAATAATTTCCAGTCCTCCCAAGAATAATTACTCACTTAGGACAACTACTATAATATCACACAAGGTCTCTTAAGAAAATTTGTAGAATGTAAGTCTCCAAGCACTTGGTTTGATGAATGAAAAGTAAGTCAACGTTTCATTTTCTATTTTCACTTTGATTTTCTTTTGTTTCCTAGGAAAGTTGAGCCCCCTTGTATACTAGGACACAATTTTCATAGTTAAAATTAGTTGGGGTGAAGCATATATTTTTCCCTCTCTTTCCTTTAGTGGATGAGATTCTCCCCCACCTCCTACAATTTGTCTTTATTTTTCTTTTTTCCCTTTGCCTTCCATGATACCTTCTTGGTAGGTTTTATAGAGGATACTTCTATACCTAATTTGACCATGTTGATTATTTCAGTTGGTTGTCATTGATGTCAACCCTTGAAGAAAGTATGGTAGAAAACTTTGGTAGCATAAAGGTTTGGGTAATGGACCCAAGTTTGTTTGATGGATAATGGTATGAGTTTTGATATATTTGAAAGTAAGATTACTCCACATGGATAGTACATATCATGCCACTTTTGGTGGTATGTGGAATGTCACATAACTCCCCATGGTTAGATAGTTATGGCCATGTGAAGTTGGAGTAAGGTTTGGGTAATGGACCCAAGTTTGTTTGATGAATAATGGTATGTGTTTTGATATATTTGTAGGTAATAATATGCTATATGGATAATACATATCATGTCATTTCTGGTGGTATGTAGAACATCACATAACTCCTCACGGTTAGAGAGTTATGTCCATGTCAAGTTGGAGAACCCTCATAAGTCATCTAAAAGCCCTAAAAGGTCAAAGTAGTCAAAGTGTTTGAAAAAAATAAATTATTTAAATAATACAGTGAAGTGATGAATGTACTATAAGTGAAAGAGGATGCAAAACAAATTATTTAAATAATAAAGTTAATTGGGAACTCCCTGAAATAAGGAAAATGGTTTAAGAGATTTTAGAAGGTAAATAATAAAGTGAAGTGATGAGTGTACTATAAGTCAAAGCGGATACAAAAGAAATTATTTAAATAATAAATTTGATGGAGAAATTACTAAGTGGTCAAGTGGTTAGAAGTTGGTGAACCCTAAAATAAGGAATGTGGGTTAAGATGGTTAAAAGGTAGCCCCTTCAGGAAGCTACTTGAAAGTATAAATAAGAGGCAAAGCTATCTCATTTGAATCACACTTGAATATCATTGAATATATATTTTTGTGAAAGATTATTTGGGTAGGTATTATTGATAGAGAAAAATTACAGAATAAAAAGTGCGACAGAAAAAGTGCAGCCGAAAAAGTGTGGCAAAAAAAGTGTGAAAGAAAAATCATGGGAGAAAAATTGCGGCAGAAAAAGTGCGACAGAAAAATCACGGCAAAAAAAGTGTGACAGAAAAACCGCGACACAAAAATTGTGGCAAAAAAAGTGCAGTAGAAAAAGTGCGGCACAAAAATCGTGGCAGAAAAATTCCAGCAGAAAAAGTATGGTAGAAAAATCGTGGAAACAACATGGTTGGGGTCTATTTATGAGAGATATGGCACATCCTGTTTGAGGTATGTTTCATGATCTACGGTTTATCTCTTGAGATGGTATTGGATGTTTAGTATTGTTGCATATATCTGATTTTTGGGGGGATACAATTGGTATTTTGTTGTTGGTATTTGGAATATGGGTATTGGTATTTTGGTTATGATGTGTTGCTGAAGTCATTGGTTTAGCTTGAGGCTACATAACAGTGTGGTTGTGGCACATGGTTTGATGTAAAGGTTTGTGGTATTTGTTTTATGGATAGAGTGATGATTTTTTTATGGTTCTATTGGTATATGTATTTGGTATATGCTTTAGGTACATGTTGGGTACATCGTTGAGACAAGTGGTTTATGAGTTGGCACATACATGAGATTTATAGTTGATGATGTTCGTACATCTTGATGAGTCATAGTTTATGTGTAGTTGATGCATGGTTGATGTATGGTACATGTTGGTTCAGGTTATTGGTACAAGTTGTTTGGTACAGGTTGTTACAGGTTATTGGTACATGTTGACAGTGACAGGATGAAAGTGAAAGTGGTTGATTTAGTGACAGTGACAGGTTGTCTACATTTAACATTTATATTTCAGGGCAGTTGGATGCGACAAGGACATGTGGTTGTAGCCACCTTCCGGTTGTAGCCAGAGAACTTAGGGGGTTGTATCTCTTTTCTAGTTGTAGCTAGAGAATTGGAGAATTGAAGCTTCCCTCAGGTTGTAGCCTGATAAACTAGGGGGCTGGAGACTCCTTCCAGTTGAAGCTAAAAAAAAATGAAGTTGGTGCTTCCAATGAATGTAATTCTTCAAGACATATAAGAAAACTAATTCTGTGGTTTTCTCCCGCTTTGGGTTTCGATGTAAAAACAATCGTGTACTTTGTATGTGTATGATTGCACATTTGTTCATTGTTTATTTACTTTGCAATTACTGGATGATAAATCTACACTGATATAACACTTGCATTATAAATTTAAAAATGTGTAAATTGTTCTATTACTGATTCATACCCCCTCTCAGTAATCCAACAATTGGTATCAGATTCGGTTCCTTCAGGAAATAGTTTAACCACTGGAAGAAGATCATGGATTATTCTGAGAATGGAGTACCAATGTTTAATGGTCAAAATGGTTTTAAGTATAACATGTGGAGCATAAGGACGAAATTATTTTTATAGGAACATGGACATTATATTTGGCTATCACTTGTTACATGATATGATAGTTCAAAAAGGGAAAAGACTACAGCCAAGAAGGAATTGAAGAATAATAACAAAATAGAAATGGATTTAATCTGGGAAGGATTACCTAATCTGGTAAGAGAAAAGGTTGGTAAATGTTCATCAGCCAAAGAAATTTGGGATAAGTTACATGACATATATTCTTTACCCATCACAGATTCCAAAAATGCCAAAGAAGATGCAGATACAGATCAAGAAGAATTATGTTCACCATGTCAAACAAATTCAAAAGATGAAGAGTACATAATCACCAGAGAATTGATTAATTCTTTAGATGAACCAAGACAAGAAAACAATTCACTCAGGAAAGAGTTGATGAAACAAAAGGAAAGTGTTCATATTTTTGAAGAAGCCCAACAGGTCATCAAGAAATTAAGAACTCAGCTAGAAGAAGCCAGAAAGATTGAAGAAAATATTAAATATCAAAAGCAATATTTGGAAGCCAACATAAAAGAACAGAAGGAAGAAGCAGAAATGAGAGAGAAGATATTGACAGATTATCTTAAGGAAAGAAATAACGATATAAACCATCTTGAGGTAGAGTTTGGTCAATAAGAGAAATGACTCGAAGAATAAATAATCACATTAAAAATTCATCTTGAAGAAGCGAAAAGAACAGAAGAATTCATGAAGTCTTAGATAATGAATAAAGAAGAAGAGGTTGAGAAGCTTGAAGAAGAAGTTGTCACATTGAAAAGTAAAATCGTCAAGCTCAACAAGAACGTTGAAGAGACAAAAATGCCCACATTAGTTATAGAGAATTAAGAGAAGCGCTCTAGGTTGCTAGAAAAGAAGAATGAAGAAAATAGAAAGAGTTATGCATAAGTACTCAAAGGAAGGAATCATGGTCAACCAGAATCTAAGAAAACTATTGAAGATAAATCTTTAGGAAGACCATCCATGTTCAAGCCACAAAGAAGCTTCAATCA
>JASDQU011176614.1:27200-39272 GCA_032191745.1 Picea mariana
TTAAAAATTAACAATTTCATATTATTTATTACTAAAATTGAAAATTGAAAATTTCATATTATTTAAATTTAGTTTTATGTTATTTATTTTTGGAATTGTCTAAATCCACTCTACATTTAAATTTAATCTCATTAAGCCGAAAGATGTATATTTATTGACAATGGGTAGATTTAATAGGGGTTTAATGCTTAATAAGTTTTCTATGGACAAGATTAAATATGGCTGGAATATTCTTAGTAGTCACACAAAATAAATGGCTGTGATTTCAATCATTAACTTCCTAGCTATTATAAAGACCTCTGTTTATGTGTTTACTTTTTTACATTTACCTATTCATATTTAAAAATTACTTTGATAGCTAACTGATTGCCAATAAATTCTTATTAATCAATAAATTCTTTACCTGCCAATACCTTTTAGCGTACTCCAACTGCTGTATTAGCTGCTGTGCTAATATTATAGACCTTTGAAATTGCTTAAATACCAAACACAAAGATAGTTTTCAAAATTATTTAAAATGAATATACATTTCAAATACAAAGATAATTTTCAAGATTATCTAAAATGAATATATATTTTAGATATACAAGAGGAAAAAGCTCAGATAAATCTACGCGACTATACAAACACTGCCCATAAATTATGATTCTGTTTAACAATGAAGTACTGTCAAATATGCAGATTTTAGATCCAGGTCTACCAAGTTTACGAATATATCGCAGAGCTGGTAATATGATATAAAAGAATATGGATATGTACAGATTTCATGGCCAATCTGGGAAATGGAATGCAAGCAAAAATTTTGAACAGAAACAAGCTAGTGAAAATGTTCCAAAATCCAATAAAATTTTCAATGCCTCAAATATACAAAGACAAGTGAAGCTCCACATCTTCTGTAATAAGGGTACCCATACTACCAGGCCTTGTATTCTGCTGCTGACAATCTTCGTTTCTGGCACTTTTCACATTTCACAGAAGACAAAGAGCTCGACGCTAATTCAATGTAATTTTTGGCCCTTTTCCCAGAAGACAAAGAGCTCGAACCAATTTGACGTGAAAATTATGGGGCCACTGCTGAAAGTAAGGCTGATTATTTGATAGGTCCACTCTCTGCAACTCAAAATTGTAAGAAAGTATGTCATTGGAAGCAAACATAGCATCAATAGGCAGCTGACCTGCAACAGGATACTGAAAGCAGTCAGTTGGCAGGCTATTCAGAATGGGATTCGATTTGCTTGCATCAATAGGCAGCTGACCTGCAACAGGATACTGAAAGCAGTCAGTTGGCAGGCTATTCAGAATGGGATTCGATTTGCTTGCAGTTCTCTCATTCTTATGGGAATTCTGATGGCCTCCCAGTGCCATCAGAATTCTGATGGCCTCTTCTTCTTTGATTGTCTACCATTAAGGTAGTGAATTATATATTTTTATCTTTCTCCATTGGCATGTCCTATTTTTCCAATGCCTCAAGTTTCATGTGCTTTCTAGATTTTCATGTCCCTCTTTATCCCTTGATTCTTTCCATTTCCCTCATTGAGTTTTTGGGTTGGAGTAGAGATGGATTGTTTTTGTTAGTGTCTAAGTGGGTTTTCTTAGATGAAATAGAAGGATATTTATATTTTGATTTGTTATCATTTTCTTGCTTTAGATCCCGAGTCCGTATGATCAGGAACCTCTTCTATTTCCTCCTATTTTGAACAATGATGAATCCTTATGCACCTTTTACCTCAACTTTAGGCTTGTTTTAGGATTGTTGGTTGAGGGAACGATGCCAAAATAAGTATCCATTCTCATTAAATTTGTGGCATATAAAAAGGATGCGTTCATATTTTAGTATTTGAAGTACTTCATTATTTATAAAGGATAGTGTTATGGAAGTTGGGAAGGTTTGGGAGCCAATAATATAAATACAAATGTGAGGATATGAAGTGTACTTATCCAACTTTATAGCCTTCAAATATTTTATATAGGAGTCTAGGTTGTTGCTAATTCTAGTGAGAGTTTACTTGTACATGAAATCTAGTGGCATGGAGTATATTATTATCTAGATATGAGATTTTGCTCGTCACCCAATATTTAAATGTATATTCCAATACTGTTGAAAAATTATGGTATTCTTAAAAAATGCCCACAACTCCTTTTAGCTTCCAATGGGTCCTAACCCACCATTTTTAAGATGCCTCATAGGGCTACATGGATAAAAAATTGTAGATGATGGAATAGTTCATCATGTATTGTATTATATATCCAACATATCCAAAGGTGATTACATAGATTGGAGGGTCACATGACTTTTTTATGCACCCTCCCACATTTCTCTTGATGTCCAAGCCTAACCTCTATGGTCAAATATGATCCTTTCTTAATGGAACCTTGGCAAAGGATGCAAGGATCTTATGTTTGGCATTTTAGTGAAATCATGACTTTAACAACTTGGGAACTACCAAAAACATCATTGAAGGAGGAGATATGGGGATAAACCGCCTCGATATAACCCTTATGAATAAAGTAAGTAAGATTTAAATTTTAAATGTTATGATTTATAAAAAAGAAAAAATAATACTAATCCCCCATGGGGAAGCTAAATTGACAAGTGTTGTGATATGAAGTGCTATGTTCGATGAGGTTCTGAGTTCAAATCCCTCTGATTTACCCATTCCTGCAGAAGGGTCATACGTATGGCACCTAGAGGTTACAATGGTAGTGGTCAGAATCAACCCCTTATCACAGGAGTATGAGACTGAACCGGTTGTTAATTCCACCAGTGATAAAAAAATTAAAAAAAAAAATTAAAGAAAACAAAACATAAAAAAAAAATAAATAAATAAATACTTTATAATTTTTCTTTAATATATAAATAAAAAATATATATATATAAACATTAAATATGTTGAAAAAAATCCATAACATCTTTGAAGTTGAATCTCAAATAAAATACCCCAGATGGGGTTTCATTAGTCTAAAATCGGACAAGTGGGAGGTTGGCAGGAAGCTAGCTCTGGAAGGCCACATGCCCCGCATATCGGTTGTCACCCACAACATTTTAATGAGACACATTAATCCTCTGCACTTCATTTCCTCTGGTGAGCGTGTGATCCAGCTGCTTTAGCATCCCGTCTCTCTTGTCACAATTATGGTGATGGCTTGTGCGGGTAGTTTGTCTTATCACCTTCAATGGTTTCTTCATATTTTTGGGGGGCTTCTGTATGTCCATTGTCCTCCAAAATACATCACCTCTACTGGGATCTTTACCTACAAATTTCCTTTTCCCGTATTTCCCAATTGACTCTTGGTTTCTACTATTTTAGTCATCCTCTGCCTCCTCCCTCACCTAGCTATGCCTCGATAGCACGATAGGTTGAAACAGGCTCTGTCCTGGTACCAAGATTTTGGGAGAAACGTCCCTCACATTCCTGGCCAGCCACAATAGTTTCCCATTTCATCCCCCCCACTACGTCCACCTCTATTATGCCTAACCTCACTCCTTGATCCTCCTCGGGTCAACACAACCTCGCTCCTTTGGCTTCACTCGGGGCCTGTTGAGTGGAATGGTTCGACAATCATGGGAATTCTTTGGTCTTCGAGCCTAGCGTCTTCACAGATTTTCCAGCCACCTCTCATCTGTCCATCCCTCCCACCACTCCTCGGATGGATTCCCTTCCTCGTGCCAATTTTGTCCCCTCGACGAAGACCCCCTCTCAGCCCCCACCACCCTTTTGTTACACCTGTGGTGACTTCTCACGACTCCTAGAAGCATTGGAAAATTTGTAGAGTTTGGTTTTCGATTTCCGTCACGACATGGAAGATTTAATGTTTAGGACAAAGCTCAAAGATCAACGTGAATAATGGATGGAGGCTCTAATATCTTCTCTTATCGACCATTCTTCGATTGCTTCGACTGTGGAGACAACTATGGCCCCAACAACAAGTGACAAAGGAGCGAGGGGTTATTCGACTCTGGATTCAAAATGAATTCTCCTTTTTCAGGCTCTTACTTTAGGATTATGTTGATGGCAATGTTTTGCGTAATTTTTGTCGTAACCCTGCATTGCACCAAGGATTATAGACAACATAGAGTACATAGTAAGTTACTAGATAACTAATTCAACTATTCAAACTCTAGAAATAGGCTTATTTTGATCATCTGGTTGTATTGGTTTCCCATATGGGCAGTGCACACCAACAAACTCTATTTACAACACGAGATTTTTTTTTTTTTTTCTGGATCTGAGAGGTAACTTATAATACACACACTTACTTACAAAAAACAAATCTGAAATAAAATATATCTATGAAAATAAATTATAAACTTGAAATATGTTAAAGAAAATACATATCAAAATTAAATTTAATATTGAGGCTGATACCAATTTATTGAAATAAACCTTTGTAAACTTAAAGAAAAAAACATATCAACATTGAGGTTTAAACTATGAATAAATAAAACATTAAAACATAAAACTTTTAAACTTTAATATATTAAAGAAAAAACATTTCAACATTGAAGTTTAAGTTCTAGGTTCAGATGAATCTATGCTCTTATAGAAACAAATGGAAATACAATTTGAAGGAAAAGACATGTCAACTTTGGGAATCTTAATATTTTAAAGAAAATACATATTAAAGTTGAAGTTTAAGGATCATAGACATATATTAAATAAAAAACATATCAACATTAAATTTTTATTTCTAGATTCATAAGAATCTATGCCCTTATAGAAACAATGAAAATACAATTTGAAAGAAAATACATGTCAACTTTGTTAATCTTAATTACTTAAAGAAAAGACATATTAATGTTGAAATTTAAGTTTAAGTTTAAGGATCATAGACATATTAATGTTGAAGTTGAAGTTTAAGGATCATATGAATTTATGTTAGTATATAAACATTGATCATACATTGTTAGGAAAAAGATATATTAATTTGAATGTTATTAAAAAAAATTAAATATAAAAAAATATATATTAATTTGTAAAAAAGTTTAACTTCTAGGTTCATAAGAATATAAAATATGTTTTATTTAAAAAAGTTTAACTTCTAGGTTCATAAGAATTTATGCTCTTATAAGACATATTAATGTTGAAGTTTAAGTTTAACGATCATAAACATATTAACGTTGAAGTTAAAGTTTAAGGATCATATGAATTTTTGTTAGTATATAAACATTAATCATACATTGTTAAAGAAAAGATATATCAATTTGAATATTATTAAAAATATATATATATATATATAAATATATATTGATTTGTAAAAAATATATAAAATATGTTTTATTTAAAAAGAGATATTAAAAAAGGAAAAAAATTATCTGAATTTTGTTTTTTTATTTCTTTAAAGTGTCAAGAAATTATTAACATTTTATCTTATCAAATTATTGCATCTGAAGAAATGGTTTAGAAAGATAATGTATCTCTTCAAAAATTTAGTCAATGTTTAATTACTTAACAAAAACAATTTATAGACTTATTTTAAGTTCAAAGGTGGTTTTAGTCTCATCTCTCGCTTGAAAACCTCTTTCTTGTTTAAAACACTTTTGAGTTATAACTTAAATTAGTTAAAAGGAGCTAAGAAAACTCTTTGTTGCAGTGGAGGGACATTCTAAAATGAGTCATAGAAATTTATCATAACCCCAAATCTATTAAGCAAGTAGAGGGATAAAAAAACAAATAATTAAGATGTAAATCTTTAGATGTTTAAAAAATTCAGAATTAAGATATGTGTCTGTATGTAATGAAGTTCAAAAGTACTAAAAGAAGATATTGCATGGATGTTGCATTAATATTGGATTGTAGAATGTATTTAGGTTTTCTTGATGCAACAAATAATAACCACTAAATTTAAGTGGAAAAAATAAATATAAAAATTTAAAGATTATTAATCACATACTATTCACTAAAAAAAAATTGAAGACCAATCTTATATTTATTGAAGATGAACAATCTCATACATAATTTTCAATTCTAAAAATATCAATCTCTTATTTACTAAGAAAAATCAATATAGAAAATAATTTTCAAAACTATATTATATAAAATGAATAGACATTTGAAACAAACACTTTTAAAATCATCAATCTCATATTTATTAAAAATCTTCAATATATAAGATAAATTTCAAAATTCTTTAGAATGAATATAAATTTGAAAAATTGAACATGGTTAATCTCATAATTTTTGGAATTTCATAAAGTTAATTAATATAAAAAAAAATTCAAAATATTTTAAAATAAATATATATTTTAATGATACATTAAAAATAAAAAAATAATATATATATATATATATATATATATATATATGATACATTAAAAATGAAAAAGAAAAATAAATATATATTTTAATAGTACATTATAAATAAATAAAACCATCTTACAATAATAAAAAAAAATATAAAATAAATTCTATTTGAAATAAATATTAAAAAAGATTGAAGATTTATATGTTTTTTAAAGAATGAAAACACTCTTAACAACCTATTTCATTAAGTTAGGATTATGTTTATCGTATTTCTAGGAAAATATAGACAATGTTTATAGACTTACTTTAAAAGTGCTTTCATCCTCCTTGAAACCCTCATTTCATCTTTGACTACGTAATAATTGCATGTTTAAAGCATTTGCCAGTTCTAAGTGTAATTAAATAAAAGGAAAAAGTTTTGTGGTAAAATAAAGATATCACAAACTTAATTTTGTGATATAAATAATGTTATTATACAATATTAATTCCTAATTTATTAAGCATAAAAAGGATAAAAAATAATTAAAATGTAAATCTATATATAGGGTCTTAACGGATTATGAATTAAGATATCTCTCTTCAAAAATGTTGGGATTGACAAAAATAAAATTTTACAATCTCTTTAATATTATATTGTAAAGTGTGTTTAATATTTATAAATAGAAAAATAAATATAATAAAATTTTAAAAATAAATAAAAATAAATATATATATATATATATATATTTTGAAAATAGTTAATTTTATATTTTAAAAACAAATTTAATATACAAAATAATTTCAAAATTATGTTATAAAAAAATATTAAATAATTAATTTCATAGCTCTTAAAAAAATAAATATAAAGAATTTTTTAAAATCATCTCAAATGAATATGAATTAAAATGAAAACAAAAATTATGTTGTAAAAAAATATTAAATATCATAGCTCTTAAGAAAATATATTATGAAGAATTTTTAAAAATTATCTCAAATAAATACGAATTAAAATGAAAACATAAAAGTGAAGATGTTTAAGATCATATTATTTATTAAGAAAATTGAATAAATAATATGATTTTAAATTTAAATCTAAAGGTTAATTATTAATCTTTAATTTTCTTAATAAATAATATGATCTTAAATTCAAATCTAAAGATCAATAATACTAAAGGTCAATAATATGAAAGTGTTAATCTTCAATTTAAAAATCAATAATATAAGAGTTAAAATAAAAACATAAAAGTGAAGATGTTTAAGATCATATTATTTACTAAGAAAATTGAATAAATAATATGATCTTAAATTCAAATCTAAAGGTTAATAATATGAGAGTGTTAATCTTCAATTTTCTTAATAAATAATATGATTTGACTTTCATATTATTGACCTTTAAATTGAAATTGAAGATTAACATTCTCATATTATTTACCTTTAGATTTTTAAATTGAAATTGAAGATTAACATTGTCATATTATTGACCTTTAGATTTGTATTATTGACTTTAAATCATATTATTTATTTAAAAAACTAAAAATAACACGTGTATTATTGACTTTAAATCATATTATTTATTTAAAAAACTAAAAATAACACTCTCATATTATTGACCTTTAGATTTGAATTTAAGATTTATTTATTTTCAGATTTTAATTTAAGATCATATTTTTAAGGTCAATATTAAAATGCTTTATAAATATATTTTTAATAAATATAAACTATATTATTAATATGTTTAAACTTTAAAAATATTTTTAAAAATTACATGTTTATTCAGATTGTAAAATAACATTTACAAATAACCATTATTCCAACTATTCAGGTATCCACAACAAACATTAAGGTATTTAGGTATCCACAACCTAAGGTGTCCACAAACAACCAGAATTAAGGTATCCACAGACGCAGAGAAGCTGAGGATAGATTGCTGCCCAAGCCGATGAATAGTTATGCCATTTAACTGCGTTTCTAAAAGTCTGGCTGACGGATTTTGGGACTGTTTTGGTTTTATAAGGCTTCGTGTAAGAGGCGTCCACTGCCACAACGGTCATCTTGTGAGGGCAGCGTTGACGATTCTCAGAAGACAAGTCTTTCCACTCTCAACGGAAACTCTGAAAGTATCTGCACCGAATACAATATATAACGTGTTCATCACAACCGAATTGCATCTAATCAACTGTATGTATAGACAAATTCAACTGTGGAATTCAAAATATAAATAGGAGGAAACTCCCTTCAGAATATTGATATATTGGTATCAAATATAGATTGGTTGGTTTATTAGCTCACAGATCTGTGCCACGTGCCATAGAGTTCCACCATTCACCTGTGCCACGTTTGCGTTCCACAGATCTGTGCCACGTTTGCGTTCCACCATTCGCCTGCACGAACATGATCCGTAGGCAGCCGAAACCTCCGATTCGCGCCACGACAACTGTCTGCTCGATCTACCTGATTCTTGCTAAACCGTCATATTCCCTGCCACATTTTCCTAGTGATTCTTGCTACACCGTACGATCCGTGCTCCTGTAGCCGTCGGATCTGTGCCACGTAGAATCAGATTCGGTTCCGTACCATTTTCGTCGTACGGTCTGCCACCCCGGCCGCTCGATTGTCGACACGTGTCTCTGCATAGGCCATAGATCCGACGCCCAGGAACTTTCCACTTGGCAGCCATCGGTGTTCAGGCTGCCAGAGATCTGATGCCCAAGAGGTTGCCACTTGGCAGCCATCGGGCGTTCAGCCTGCCAGAGATCCGACGCCCAGTACGTTGCCACTTGGCAGCCATCGGGCATTCAGCGTGCAGGAGATCCAACGCCCAGTACGTTGCCACTTGGCAGTCATCCAGCGTTCATGCTGCCACTTATCCGACGCCCAAGACGTTGCCACTTGGCAGCAATCCGGTCAAGCTTCCAGAGATCAGCCACCCAGATCTAGCCACATGGCATCCATCCGACTGTACGACTGCTAGAGATCCGATGACCATGACATTGCCAGTTGGCAGCCATCCGAAAGTCAGGTAGCCAAAGATTCAGCCAACAGGGCGTTGCCACTTGGCAACCATCCTACCGTCAGGCAACCAGAGATCCGACGCCTATGAGTTTGCAACTTGGCAGCCATCGGCCTGTCCAACGGCCAGAGATCCTTTGCCCAGGAGGTTGCCACTTGGCGACCATCGGATAGTCCAACGACCAGAGATCCGACGCCAACGAGGTTACCACTTGGCGGCCATCAAACAGTCTAGCGGCCAGAGATCCGACGCCTAGGACGATGCCACTTGGCAACCATCCGACTATCAGGCGACCAGATATCTGACGCCCATGCGTTCGCCACTTGGCACAAATCCAACAAGTCCGACAACTTAACATCAGTCACTTGGCACAACAGATCGAACTGCTTAACATGTCCAAATCAGATGGCTTAAAATCACCACGTGGCAACGATCGATGGTTGAATTGGCACCGACATAGTGGCTTAATGATCACCACGAGGCACAAGGTTCATTAGCTCACAGATCTGTGCCACGTGCCATAGAGTTCCAATTTTTAAAAATTAAAAAACGAAAATTCGCGGCAAAAATCAAGGGAAGAGGGAAGGATAACCAGATGTGCTACGTCCATGGGAAAACTCAGGAAATCGGGCTCTTTTCAAGTTTCATCATTGTATTGGCATGCATAGACACAGGCTAATCGCTGTCCCATGGCTCCATTTATTGGATTCATAGTTCTATTCGGCACAATAGATAGGCACGAATTACCCTGGAATAAGAATGTTTGAAAGCAGAGAGAAATTCATTCACCGTTTCAAAACATTTAAAGAAATTCATTCACCATTTCAAAACATTTAAAGGGATGTGTGCCCATAAGATATTCAAGTAAAGCATAAATTCATACAACTACAGAAAACACTTGAGGGATTTCTTTGTAAACCCAGACAAGGAGAAATCCAACAGACAGGTTCAAAGCATGTACCGGCTGCTGTCACGAAGTAGATCTCCTTGGCCGCCAAACCCCTTAGTGGTGTAAGTATTTATCCTCCGGCTTTAACTCCGGCTTGAACTCCCCAGAAAGGATATCTTTAACCTACAAACCCCGATAAAACCCTGATAAAAATATGCAGAACGAGAGTTTAAGATATATTTAGAGCTTTCTTCTTTACCCCAACCTATAACCTACAAATCCTCATAAAGATATGCAGAACAATACAAATCTTCTTTATCGCTTTCTTCTTTATCCCAACCCTCTTCGCCAAATTAGACCTCTAAATTGACAGAACCATAAGCTTCTTCAAAACACAAACTATTATCGCTTTTTCTAATGTAATCCGAAACAACACAATCATAATACACCTCCACACGCATAAACAACAAAACTATTTAAATAAATATGTCAGATTTCACAAAAGCTAATTTTTTACCATTACAACAAACTATTTAAATAAATATGTCTGATTTCACAAATGCTACATTTTTTACCATTACAGAGATCTTCAACCAGTTTTCGAGCTTGTTCGACCAAACTCGACCTTCCGCAATACAAATTCAAATTTATCAGTCTGGACCACTTTTATGCTAAATTCTCACCAGATTTGCTCTCGGCAGCTACAAATTTCACATCTTTGGACACAGCTTTTAAGAATTCGAAATGGTAATCTCAAATTTTCTAGTTTAAAACTTTTCCAGCTTGCATTTTTCGCTCGATTTGCTTCCCCACAAATGGGAATAATGTGTCCTCCCCCACTGTCCAGATGGAGTGCTTGAACTCTACATTGACAGGTGAGCCACATGCATGTACGGTGTACCTAATGCGCCGGCAATAGACGTCTGTATTATTATTTATTGTTTTCCACATTTATTTTCAATAACACCACATTCGATACTGCAATAACGTGGCATGTTGCTTAAGCTTGTATCTCATTCTTCAACCAACTTTTATTTTATTTCCTGTTAAAATCGAATTAAGTCAACAATCAAATCCTTTATCAGTAATGGGATTTTCTATTAACCATTGTTAAAAATCAAATTAATATAATTAATTAATATAAATTCAAAATAAGTCAACAATCAAATCGTTTATAAGTAATGTTATTTTCTAATAACCATTTAACCATTGTTAAAAATCAATTAATATAAATTCAAAATGTTTTAGAGTAAAGCTAAAAAGTAGAAGTGGCTTCTTCATGTTTTTCTCATGTTATATATATATAACTAGCATAGCCTCAAACTTGGCGTTCGTGGTTGATGAACGTTGGAAACGCTACAAGCTCATGTGGGTAGGCAAGAATATGAAACGTCTGGAGAAGCATAGACGGCTGAGATGCACTAACAGTTGAGGAAGTTGAAGTAATGTCGGTTAATAATCCAAACTTGGTAATTTTAAAAGTTAATCATTTAAACGTGGTAATCATATGGTGCTACAGTAATTTTTTAATATGATTAGGTAAATGTTAAAAAGTAAATAGGTTAACAGATGCATTCAAAAATGCANCGCTCTCATTTCCTGCCGAAAATAATCCGGATCATATAGTAATTTCTTAATATGATTAAGTAAATGTTAAAAAGTAAACAGGTTAACAGATGCATTCAAAAATGCAAGGAAGTTATGAAGAGTAAATCACATTCATTGATTTGGAAGGACGACTAAGAATATGCCAACATCTTCAATTGTTAGCCATCAAATTATAATTTTAGATTAAAAGGTCATTAATTGTGCCCATTGCCAATAGGTTTACGCCTTTCGACGTAATAAAAGTGTTATTAGAAATCTTTTACATAAACTTATATATATATATATATATATATATATTCAAAATGTATCATTTGATTTTATTAGATTTAGGGTTTGATAAAATT
>JASDQU011176615.1:9342-26664 GCA_032191745.1 Picea mariana
ACAATTTTGGCAATTTACTATTTTTAGCAGTTTTAACTTCTGGGGCCATTTTGAGGGCCTAAATGAAGGTTTTTTGGTATCTAGATCCTCAATTATATCTAAAGGCATGATTGATCCCTCAAAATGAATCTCCTCGATGATACCTTTCCAACGAGCTATCACACGCCTAAAACGGAGATCGTATGCAAAAGTTACGACCCCGGGAAGTTGATGTACTAACTTACCCAAACGGGGCCCACATGAGTTTTGGTGCTTCATCTCCTAGGGTTAGGTTTTTGGATGTCTAGGGTTTTTGGAATTCTTGCTTATTGTAAAAATTCCTTCAGAGCCTCATTGTAACTTTCTTCTTGTGAATGCGCACTGCCATCACATCTCTTCTCAGAGATAAGCCGCCACCATTCCATCAAGCTTGTTTCCGCTGCATTTTACAGTTTCAACTTATTTCGTTATTTAATAGAAAACCAGTTTTATTGTATCTCTGTTGTGTTAAGCACCTATTAATAATCTGTATTCATTTCGTTCTGCTCATAAAATCCGGATCAAAAGGTCTCATCATAATCTATCCCCTTGATATGTGAGAAGCCTTGGGCCACAAACTTGGCCTTGTATTTCTCAACACTCCCATCAACAACTTGCTTTACCTTGTAGATCCATCTTGAACCTACCACTGATTTGTCAACTGGTCTTGGGACAATATCCCATGCACTATTTTTGACAATGGAGTCATACTCCTTTACCATAGCATCTACCCAAATGGGATCCTGCACTGCTTCCTGAAAGGAAGATGGTTCAGTCACAATACATTTTCTCATGAGATCCATGTATCCAGTAAATCGATCAATAGACTATCTCTGTTTGCACTGTTAAGTAAGGACTCCTACATTCTGTGCATCATCTAGTCTCAATCTATCATCTTCCATGGTTTGATTTCTTCCATTTCTTATGGATGGCTCTGCTTGAGTGGCTTCCTCCACTCCATGAACCTTCTCATGTGGATGATCCACATATTGAGACTCATCTTTTTGAACCAACAGTTCCTCTTCTACATTCAAGTCTAACTCCCTCTCAAGCGACAACCACATGGCTTTCCCTTCATCAAATTTTATATCTTGTTGCATAACAATCATCTTACTATTAGGAAAATACACTATAATTATGGGGTGTTTCTGTGTACCCCACAAATATCCCAACTTCAACAGTCGGTTCCAACTTCTTCTTGGCATCCTTAGTCACATGCACATAAATAGATGAGCCAAAAATATTAAAATGAGAAACATCAGGTTTCTTACTAGTGAAAGCTTCTTTAGGTGTACTCATGCCAAGTACTCTATGGGGACAACGGTTTTGCACTTAAAACAAAGTATTGCATGCTTCCACCCATAAATGCATTGGTAGGCCCTGATCATGAAACATCGCTCGTGTTGAACCCACGATCATTCTATTCTTCCTCTTCGTGACCTCATTTTTATGTGGGTTATGAGGCGCTATGAGTTCTCTTCGAATTCCTTATTTACTGCAGAAGTCTTTGAATTTGTTAGAGATGTATTCTCCACCATTTTCTGTCCTTAGAGCCTTCACTTGCTTCCCTGACTCTTTCTCGACCAATGCTTTAAATTGACAAAAAATTGAGAATGTTTGATCTTTCTTTTGCATGAAGAAGATACAACATTTACGAGAAAAGTCATCAACAAAAATAACATAATACCTATGTTTTGCTGTTGAAGCAATTGAGAATGGTCCACACACGTCTGTGCGAATTCTCTATAGGATCACCGAAACACAGTGCTCCTTTTCATGAAAGGTGGACTTTACATACTTCCCCATGGTGCAACGATTGCACTGATCTAATTGATCAAGTGTTCCCATTGGAAGTCTAGTAGATATTTGCTACATGATCTTCAAGGCTCCATGATGAAGATGGCCCAATCGCATGTGCCATAATTTGCCCTCATCCCGGCTAACCACATTTTCTACCTTTCCCATCATGGAAACACAACCATCTACCTCCAGCATGTAGAGATTCTTAACTCAAATCCCTATCTTCTTGACTTGACCAGTTTCTTTATGTCACAGGAAAGATTTTCCATCACTGAAAACAACGTCATAGCCTCTGTCCTCCAACATTGCGCCTGAGACCAGGTTTTTCTTCAGACCTGAAACATGCATAACATTTTTCAATTGAAATGGTTTACCTAACTCCCTCTAAAAGGTAATGGTACCAATTCCAGTCACACTGTATCGTCCATCGCTACCCATCTCAATATGCATTCTGAGATCTTTCTCCTCCAAGTCACTGAAAGACTCTCTATCTCTCGTCATGTGGAAGGAAGCGCCACTATCCAAATATCACACTGATTTCGATGCACTTGATGTCATGCATGCAATCAAAGATAAGTCAAGTTCAAATTGCGAGGCAAGGGCCTCACCAGTTGTAGTTCCAACAACCTTCTTGTTCTTCCTCTTCTGCGGATAGTTAGTAGTGAGATGCCCATGTTTGTGACAGTGAAAAACCTTCACTTTGGACAAATCCAGCTTCTTGACTTTAGGCTCGGATTTTGAATGGAATTTCTTCCCCTTTCCTTTCCTTGCCTTAGCATCCAAAGCACAATCCTCTTCATCATCACGCTTTGATGAAGATCCATCTTTGGTGTTCCGCCTGAACTCCTCCTACACTAGATCTGACCATAGTTGTTCCCAATCTAGAAATTTTTCCCTTCCATTGACATAGTCTTGATAATTGTGCCAAATCTTGGGAAGTCGTAGGAGCACCAAGCTCACCAAATCATCATCAACAACTATTATTCCCACACTCCCCAGCTCATCCTGACATTGGACAAACTTCGTGAGATATTTTGGAATGGAGTTGCCCTTTTCCATCTTGATCTTCCTGAGTTTATCTTTGAGCACCAATTTCCTATGGTCGCTGCTGTTTTGGAACAAATCCGTCAAAAACTTCCACATTGCATGTGGTGTGGCTTCCCATGGAGGCTTGAGACAATGTTCTCTCGCACTCCCTCCAACAGGATCCTCCTTGCCTTTGCCACTTTCTTTTTCCATGCATCAAGATTTGCAGTGTCTATAGAATTTGGATTAGGAACATCTTTGTCAATGAATTCCTTCAAGCCATTGTCTTCGAGTACTGCCTCCATCCTTTCCTTCCAAGCAATGTAGTTCGAGTTGCCCTCAAGTGCATACTCCAACCTCAAGCCATTGAAATCCATGTCACTCTTGAATCAACTTTAGCACCAAGAAAAGTCTTTCTGCAAATTTGAATTCTATCCAATCACAAACTCATCTTCTGCAATCCCTCTTGCTCGTTCTAGTTTCATGCTGAACCCCCGCGACCGCTTCTTACCCAGCATGAGGACCTTACAAGCATTTATGCACCTCCCAAGTTACTTGACTGCGGGATTTCTGAACTATAATGCACAATGGACTGCGTAAATCTTCAGGTATTTTCGCATTATAATACATAGTAGCCCACGTAAATGCACAATACTTTTTATGCACAAAACAATGAGTAGTACACCGCCGCACCCTGCTAGAGGAGGGACTTGTGGAAATTTTGAAATTTATGCACCTCACTTTCGTGGCTCTTATACCATGTAGAAATTTTAATACAAATTAAGTATTGCCCGGATTCTCCTGATCTAACAATTATTTGTTGCTTGTTAAATACATAATCTCTTCTACTAATATTCTTGCGGAATTTAAACCATGATCAACAATGCAATATCAAGAAAAAGAATCAAACAAACATAACACAGATGTTTTATTGGGAAATAAAAAAGCTATAAACCCCACTATCATATATTATGTATATCATGGATCATGAAACAATCTCATAATAAACTCTAATCTAAGAGCTCTCAGTACAATACAATCGTCTCACGCTGTCATACAAAAATCAGAAAATACATGTGCCAATTCTCTACCTCCAGAAAACCTGCCTCCTCTGCACAATCCCTGCAATGGATGAATGAATCCTCTACACTAGGCTGCACATGCTCATGGGCATATCCACTGTGTGTGTGATTGCATGAGTGCACTTCACTCAAATCACAACTGATAGCCAACCTATCCCTTTCACCTGTTATCTCAACTGGGTCTCCACTGGGTCTCCACTGGATCTAACATGTATGTAGTTAACAATGGTAAATCTTTAGTTGCATGTGAGATCACTGATTGTGAATTAATTAATAATTAATTCAATGAACTCTCACTAGTGCAAGTTTAGTTACAACTAGTACAATTGAGTTAAACTACTTTACAACTCACATAACTATACTTATAAATATCTTACAACTTCAATTCACTTCCATGTCTCATCAGTCAACCTTTAAAATCGAATTTCCTATAATTAATTGATTTTCCATTTCAGTTAATTATTTCAAGTAATTATGAGATAATAGATTAATATTTATTGTCCAATTTATTTAAGGGAAAAATAAATTAGACACACATTTCTTGTTGACGTTTCAACAGCTAAAAGGACATGTACCACTATTTTGGCTAATGTTTGATAGATGTCATGAATTATAGATATCTCTGAATCTAAGAAAGTGTGTCTTGTGTGTACCAAATGGAAATATGCTAGGCCATATTGTATGAAGAGAAGGAGTCATGGTAGACCCAACTAAAGTTGCGATCATTCTGAGCATGCTTCCACCTAAAAGTGCTAAATTGTTGCACTCTACACTTGGACATACAAGATATTACCACATGTTTATCAGAACATATGCAACTATCACTGCACCTCTAGAAAAATAGTTGAAGAATTCCGAACTATTTTGGTGGATACTCGAGTGTGACAAAGCATTCGACATTCTCAAAGAGAGACTAAGTACTGCACCTATCTTGATATTTCCCAATTGGGAAATTGAAATCCCTATTTTTCCATCAGAAAACTTTCGCAAGTTGAATGCAACTACACAACCACTGAAAGGGAAGTTCTAGCTATGATTTATGCAATACAAAAGTTTAGACACTATTTGTTAGGCTTTCATTTCAAGTTTTTTACTGACCAGTCTGCATTGAAATACCTAGTTAATAAACCATTACTTGAAGCAAGGATTTGTAGGTGGATACTTCTCTTTCAAGAGTTTTCATTCGAAGTAGTTGTCAAACTAGGAAGATGCAATGTGGGTTGAAATCACCTTTCCAGGTTGGAGTCAGGGGAAAGTGGTGGAGTAGTGGATGATAAACTCCCTTATGCATACCTATTCCGAATTGAGGCCATCCAAGAGTATCTTGAAGACATTTCTATCTTCCTCAGTACATGGACCTGCCCATAAACTTACTCCGTTACCCAAAAATGACATATGGTGGTTCAAGAAATAGACTTTAAACTGATTGTGGGACAACTTTACAAATTGGGACTAGAAAACATCCTCAGATGATGTGTCTTGAACCACGAGAGGCAAGATATCCCATGGGAATCCCACAGTGGAGTTGCGGGAGGACATGTTGGAGGTAAAGCTACTCCACAAAAGGTACTTCAAGATGGATTATGGTGGGATATGTTATTTAACTACACTAAAGAGTATGCTAGATATTGTGACACCTGCCAAAGAGTAGGGAAGCCATCATGCAAAGACGAATTACCTCTTCAGCCATTCATAGTACTTTAGGATTTTGAGAAGTGGGTTGTTGACTTGATTGGACCAATCAACCCACCAGATAAGCATTCAAAGTACAGATACATCATTACCACAACAAATTACCTCACGATATGGGATGAAGAAAAGACAATTCAAGATTGTTCAACATATACAATTGCTAGATTCATCTTTGAAAATGTCATTACTCGATTTGGATGCCCTAGAAGTTTGACTAGTGATCAAGGTAGTCACTTTATTAGCAGTAAAATCACAAAGTTGACAACATAATTCCCTATACGACACCATAAGAGCAGTCCCTACCATCCACAAGCTAATGGTACAATGGAGGCAGTCAATAAAATTATGGAAAGAGGAATGACAAAAGTATGTTGCGCAAATAGGGAAGACTGGGATGATAGAGTTCCAACAGTCTTGTGGGCTTATATGACTACCAAGAAGAAGCTACACATGTATACTCCATTTCAGTTGGTTTATGGGAAAGAAGTTGTTGTACCTATATATTTTTTCACCCCTAGTCTCTATATAGCACATGATACACACATGACAAATGGAAAATCAGTTGCATAAAGGATTGCAGACTTACAGGAACTTGAGGAAGTGAGATTTCTAGCATATTTTCATCAATCAATTGAAAAAGATAGAAATAAATCTTGGCATGACAGGCACATTAAGTTCAAAATATTTTTGAAATGAGATAAGGTAGTACTCTATGACAACCGATATCAGAAGCATCCAGGCAAGTTGTGCATGCATTGGTTGCGTCCATTCATATTTTTGGAAATACGACACTTTGGTGCAGTGAAGATAGCACAACTGGATGGTATCCTTCGACCAGGTTGGGTGAATGGTGCCCTCCTGAAACCCTACATTTCTCAGGATTGAGCCAAATGACTGTTGCTCAAGTCCAAAGGGGCTTGTACAATAGTTAGATTTTAATTTTCTGTAATTTCTTTAATTCAGTTAATAATGTTGGAGCGTGCATAGTGGCGCAACGACATATGTTTTTTTCCAATTAAAGTGGTGTTTTGTGTAGAAGTGCTTACTCAGCCGCACAGGTTCAGATGAGTCACCATCATATTAAAGGAGGTCATTAAACATGACATAGACCATCGTTGTGGTTGGGGAGGAGTATATATGAACTATATCTAAGATCAAGTACCATTTGTGTCATATCCAATCATACCCTTTATGGTAGCTACAATAACCTATTAGAGATTTCTTTTAATCCATAAAGGCATGACACACGTAGATGCCATCGATATCCCTGTCAAGATTATCAACCATTGAAAAATAAATCCCTCTCAGGTCAACCAGTTCCCTATCATCCCGTACATTAAATCCAGGATTACCCGATAGATTTTACCCTGTTACCAGTCCCATTGGATGTCGAAGCTTGAGATTGCGTTGATGGCCTAAGTATGAGCGTATTTATGAGTGACTACTGAGTTTTATAGTTATCCATTTTATAATATAGTTTGAATTCAAGGAGCGAGACTCACTTTTTGTTAGCTACCCTCTGGTTTTGAATTATTTGCACCCAATCATACTCTAAGAAGTGTTTCACTCCCCAATAGCAACCACAACCCAAATCACCTAGTTTACCAATGCTTCAGAGCCAACATGTCAAGAGTAACAGGAGGCCGAAGTTCTTCTCCCAAAGAAGAAATTATATATGATTTGTATGATCCCAAGATCGAGGTCATAGGCGATGTTAAGGGGAAGACTGAGAAAGTAAAAATCATGGACCTTGAATTGATGGACCAAGTATTGTTTCTGCAGATGAATATTAGCGTGTTCCGGGACTTGGATCCATATGAAATGGGAGGCATACAATTTTTCCCAAAAACAAACTTCATCAACTTCTTTAATTCCACAATTATGCACCTTAGGTTTTTACCAGTCTTTGGGACCATTGGTGAGGTTGCGCAGTGAAAAACATTTCTAATTAGTCGAGTGCATGACATGAGCCTGTGGCTCGACAAAATATATATGATTCACACAAAAGACATCCAAAAACTCATTGGATTATCCCTCGAGGGTGAGGATGTGTCCAAATGATTCCAAGGCATGAGAAAGAATGGGAAGAGGAAGGGAAAAGTCAACCTGTACGAGAAATTCCACACTCAGAGAGGAGGGCGCAATAAGAAGATTGAGCCGATTATTCCAGAAATAGTCCAAACATCCTGCTATGTCATTGCGAGTAAATTCATGCGCTCCTACTATAAGGGAGAATGCACCTTAGATTCTCTTTCAGTAGCATACTTCTACAAAATGTAGTTGTGTTCAATTGGTGCAGCTACCTACTAGAGGAACTCCTAGTTTCTTGTGAGGAAGCTTATGATAAAGGAGGAACTTTTACATACAAATACCTGTTAGTAGTATTTGCAAGGTCGAAATGGAGGGCACCCATGGGAAGACAGTTGGCACCAACAGACAAAGGTCACCTTGCAAAAAATATTGAACCATGGCATGCAAGGGCGGATCATGAGAACCTAGAGTTCAACAACGTGGGATTTTTAAAGTGGTACAATTAGCTTATTGACGCAACTTAGCAGTGGTGTATACCATAGGAGTTGTTGAATCTCAACACCCGAAACATCACATTTGGCCTAAACCTCCATAATACCCTTGTCTGGATGAGGCACGCGATGCTCGAGGAATTGCACTCAAGGTTACTACCTTTCTACCTGGATGAGGAAGCATTTGACAAAGAGGTCATGTCATGGAACGACGTCAAGCACAACCCATGTAATTCAGGTATGCACTAGATCTTTCCACTAGATATTTTAAAGAAAATGAGGCAAGCCGAAGAAGCAAGACTAACTTTCGGTGCAACGGAGGTGAAACAGAAAGCTCAAATGCTAACATACTCAGAAGTAGAAGAGAAAGAGCAACCTATGGAGTGGAAGAAGAGGACATTTCCAGTGTTTCCACGACTCCCAGAATAGGGTGTGCTATCAGGGAGGGATTTCAAAGAGATCCTAGCTACTGCGTTTATAGGGGATGTATCAATTAAGATTCAAGAAACCCTAAAAATGTATTTCGCCTGTAAAAATCTTGAACCCCCAACCAATATCTGCGACTATACCTCATCCTAGAGAAACTTCTCGTGATTCCAAAACTGTGATTAACATCACATATGATCCTGAGCCATATGCCAGCACATTCTCAACTATCATTACTGAGAAAACCCCATTTCTACCACAAGAGACCACTCTTCCCTCCCGACCCACATCCTCCGAGACAATGCAACTGGATATCCCCGACCCTTCTGAGAACATGGAAGTAACCATTACCTTATCTACTAAAACCTTGAGCTAGCCATTCACTCCATCGGTACCCATTTCGGTCACTCTACCTTCGATAGAAAGTCAACAACAATAAATCCCCTTAGTCAGCCTAGAATTGCAAGTTCCCATTACAATAGTCAGTGTTGAGATCCCCACAAACAGAAGTGAGCCTCCATAAGTTTCACTACCATTAAGGACATGAACACAACAGGATCAATCGACACAATCAGAACAAAGAACCACATTGTTGAAAGCGCAACAAATGCCATTACTCCAGAATCCACAACAACGCACATAACTATTACAAATTTTCCTCACAAAGACAAAGGTTCTCTCTCTACTTCCAATAGCTCTAAAGACTAGACTTGCACATCAACTGCAAGGTCCATCCCCAGGGGAAGAATAAGTGGAGACACCTTTAGTACATTCGATGGCTAGTGGACTGCCACTACAAGTTTGATTACCCCTGGATGCCACTACTTCATCTGACGACCTCACTCAGTTTCCGACAACAGAGATATTGGGCTTAATTAGAGCCTCAACTGACCAATTGGAGTAGAGGATCCAACAGGAATAAAGGGAATCCGACTTATGGAAGCAAGAAGTGCTCTTGGCACAGACATGAAGAACATAGGAGGAATATTTAAAGATTCAGGAAAAGCATAAAGTAGAGAAGGTGAAGGAAAAACTAATAGAGGCTTGGACAATGATCATAAAGACAATGCCTCAGCTGCTAGAATCCAGTGCAACAAGTGAGCTTGCAGAACATATTGAATTAATTCAGGTAGCCTGGTCTGAGCTGGAAGAACGAGCTTAATATATTGAAGCAAAGTTGTGGGAAAGTAAGAAAGAAGCCAAAATACAACCCAGGAAGCTACAAGACCAACTAGAAAAAATTGTTTTGGAAGGAAACAATGCAAGATTGACCTTGCATAAAAGGATTGTAGAATTCACAACAATTTTCAAAGATGTTAGTAATTGGATGGGAATTATTTCGAGGTGCAACCAAACATTGGAGGACCTGCGCTTGAAGATCCAATTGCTCAATAAATAAGCTAACAACACCATGGATCCGCTGGAACAACAAGAAAAATTTGACAAGATCCAGGAGGAAGACAATCATTTGAATGCATTGTTTGAAGCTCAAATAGTGGCCAAGAAAGAACTAAGAGAATTTAAACACGTAGTCCAGACAAATTATCTACATATGCACTAAGTGGACGCCAAAGATGACTCAGAATGGAACTCTCTAGTTGCGCCCAAGCCAAAATAATGCACTACAGACACCACCCAACAATTTGTTGTTGAATCTTCACTGCTTGCCAGAAAGTGGCAGGATAAGGTTGGAAACTTCTAAGAAGTCAAGAAAAAATCCATAGAATTAGTACCTGAGTTGGGCCCTTCGTTTGAAGAAGACAAATAATAAATCACTAGAGATGGAAGTGGAACAAAATTAGAGATAGAAGATAAAGGTAAACAACAGGGAAACCCAAAGACCATGGAAGAGCCGAAGATTTGACTCAGGATGAGTCAAGGATTGTGGTCGGGGCATGTTGGGCCCTTCGTTTTGATGAATAGAAGTTGCACAAGTCATGTTGCAGTTTCATTTTGGTGACCAAAATTTGTGCAAGTTGCTTAGGAGATGGACAATGGACTAAAGGAAGAAACATAAAGTGGTTGGAAGGACAACACAACATCAGTTTTGAAGAAAGAAGTTGCAACAAGATTAAGAAGAAGAGAGAACTCTCGAGTTCTCAACCAAAATACCTATATCAAATTATACATATGGGATCGATATTATTGTAATAGGTTTTTTGTTGTTGTTGGGGTTGTTTTTGTTGTTAGAGTCATTATTGTTATCATTCATATTGTTAGCTTAGATGAGTCTTGAGATCTAGGTAAATACTAGACTGTAAATGTAAAGTTATGTATTATTGTAGAGTTGGAAAGAGAAAGGGACTGAGATAACTTTGTCTCACACTAGTTGGGGAGTATCTATTGATTATTTATATATGTGACTCAATATGTGAGAAGAACCTGAAATACTAATACAATGGGAGACCCAAATTTTGAATATATCTTGTGTATTTAGTCTTATGATTCTCTTGAATGCTACTCTATATTATATTTTATGTTTGATATGCTTAATTGATCCTTGTGAATGGAAACATAACTTTGTTTCTTTATTCTCAGTTAGGAAATGTTCATAACTGCTACCGGTTTAATTTATCTTGTGTAAGTCTAACATGAATATTGATACTTCAGATATTTGTCTAAGTATTGTCCTTACCCTTCCCTCTTTTTCTCGTCTCGGTTGCACTTCAGGTAATACTTCTTCCCTACCAAGAAGATGAAAATGCGAGTGCTCTAGACTACTTCAGTACCTTTTGTTGGTAATTGTAAGAGGACCCTGGTCTGATCACTTTTGCACCAATAGGTGAGAATATCTTTCAGATCGAAGACTGCTTTTGTGATTATGGAATATTCCTTCTATAGACTATCAATATTCTATATCAAACCATTCAATTTATCATCTATACCTTCAATTGTTGATAGATGTAAAAGAAAATTTGACAAATGTTGTTGAATTCATATAACATCTCTTGCAACATAATCAATATTTTGAATCATGTAGGTTCTTTGATCATTTCCAAAACTTGGCAGTCTAATTTATTGTGAGTAAACTCTAAGTCAGAAACCATTACTCCATATTTATGATTCAATGTGTGATTTGATAGATTCAATCATCTATCATGAATTTTCCTATAGAATAATTATGATTTTTCTCTAGGAGAAGAAGTCCTAAGAATCTTACAATATTTGATTGGGTCATCTGAATTATTTAGAAAATATATACATTATCTACACTTAGTATGTTGTGTTATATGTCCGCTACTCAAGATCCAAAAGTAGAAGAACAATTTTGGGACATGGATTTAGAAATCCTTTTCTTTTCTTTCATATCTCTAGGTTGTCTTGCCTCTTGAAAATAAGGGGAGTATTGATATGCACCCGTGTGAGTATGATGTTCCTTTTCTTCTTCTATTGGATTAATAGTTAAAATTTCTTTTCCATCAAGCATTTTATGCAGTAATCTTCTTGGACTATAAGATTTAGAAAATTGGTCAGCTATAGATAATCATTGAAGGCTCTCTTAGCAAGATAATCATGGAGAAGTGGCATTGTTCAAGTGACAAATCTAAGGAAAATAGTAGTTAGCAATTGGGTATGTGGTTATATTCTAACATTTCAAAGACATTAAGCTATAAAAAGGCTTGCAATAGAGTATGAATATAAGGGTAAATGAGAGAAAAAAAATATATTGGGACCACAAAACTCCATACTGCACCATTGTCTAGAGGTGTAGAGAATCCTCCAATGAGAGAATTCTCAAATTTATTTTGTTAGGAATCCATAAGACAACATAGTGAAGAGATGTTTAAGCCAGGTCTAACCAGTGGATTAATCCCAAATTGAATGAGGCCTATATGAATATAACTAAGTTATTTTTAAAACCCCAATTAATATATTCAGAATTTATCAAGGGAAATTGATTATCATTCTTATCATGACTCAAAGAAACATTAGATGAGGTGTAACACACTCAAATTGCAGCCTTAAAATTCCAAATAGAAATATTATACATTCTATTTATTTGAAGGAACTCTAGGCAACTTCCAATTTGGATTTGGATTTAACTCTTGTATTGTAAGAGATTTTTTTGAAAAATAATATTCATTCTTATACTTATTCTTGTTTTGTAGAGATGAGGAAGATGTGTAGAATGAATTTCTTGTAGCTAATAAAGAATCTATTTTACCATACTCTCTTTGATTTAAAACAAAAACAATTGAACTATCAAGGGGTGCAAAAGATATACTTACACGGGTCTTCATATTCATCCCTAGATTTCCACAACATTTCCTTCCCTAGTGTGTAATTGATGTTCAAGGAGTATCAACTTCAAACTAGATGTCATGGAGCAAGTTGGCAGCATTAGAGAATTAGTATAGAGTATAGTTTGATTATGAGTTCTAAGTGCTTGGGATAAGAAATTGGGTTTCTACAACTTATTCCCTCTGTCATTAAAAATTCTAAGAAATCTTGTTAGTATTTGAGAGTACTCTCCTATCTGGACTCAGAGTCATTCTTGAGTCTAAAACCGAATGGATGCTAGCGATGATATATAATTATTTTCTGTCATTGGAGAAATATATAGATTTAATATTGAGAGTCTTTTTATTGTATGATCTTTCTACTCACATGTATATAATTTGAGAAATAAAATTATTTGTAGAGAGTTTTCATTGAGTCCATCTTTGTGTGCATTGTGTGGTGATCTTGCTAAGTTATTATTAGAAAAATTTTAGTCTATGACATTTAGTTTGAAGTTGCAACTCCTCAAACATCAATTATGTGCCAAGGTAGACAAGGTTGTCTAAATACTTGGAGGTGTATTAATACCATGGAAGTCCCTCTTTTGCATCCCTTGATAGTTTAATGGTTTTGTATCTAAGTAGAGAGAATACAGTGAAATGAATTATTTATTAACTACAAGAAATTCATTCTCTACATCTTCTTAATCTCTACAAAATGAGAATAAGGAAAATAGTGAATGTGATTTCTCAAAAAATGCTCTTATTGTACAAGAGTTTAATCCAAATTCAAATTGGAAGTTTCATAGATTTCCTTCCAATAAAATCTATTATATATCTATCTAGAATTTTAATGTTGCAACCCAAGTCCGCTACACCTAAGATAAAGTTTCTTTCAGTCATGACACAAATTCTCATAAATTTTCCTTGATAAATTCTAAATATATTTATTGGCATTTGAAATATTGCATCATTTATGTTCATACATGCCACATTCATTTTGGGATCAATCCACTAATTAGATATGTTTTAAATTTCTCTGCACTCTATTGTCTTAAGGATTCCCGAAATTTGAGAAGGATTTCATCGGAGGATTCTCTACACCTTTACATAATGGTGTAGCATGGATTTTCATGGTCCCAACATTTGTTGTTTCTCTCATTGATCATCATATTCATACTCTATTATAATCATATATACAATGTAATGGCTTTGACATGTCAATACATAGACACATAGCCTAATTGCTAAATATGATTGTCCTCATATCTGTGTTGAGCATACACTAATACTGAGAAGAGGGGGGAGGGGGAGAATCAATGTAAGACAATTTTTTCCCTTTTCAAACATTCATTAACCATAATAAATCAATCACATATGAGATATATTAACTTCATAACATGAAACAAAATATTTACATGGAAACTCATTCGAGAGAAACCCACAAATATTCTCCTTATAATTGTTTGTAGGAACCAACCTACAGTTACAAATATTTTTAGGAACCATCCTACTAGAGACACCAATACCCACTGGTACAAATTTTGGTAGGCACCAACCTACTCTTATAGATCTTTGTAGACATCGATCCCCACCAATAAGAACTAACTTAACAATATATTATAGATATTTGTATACACCAATATACTAGAGACACCAATCCCCACCACCAAGCACCAACTTAGAAAGTGACACCAATCTTTGAGTTGCACCAACCTTCACTAAATTTGTTTGCTATTTATGCTTTCACCGGGTATGCTTGTTGCTTCTTCCTTTACTAAGTCTACTCAATGATTATTCCTTCACCGGGTCTTCTTGCTACTTTTTCCTTTACCAGGTTCGACCAAAACTTGAATTTCCAAATGGAAACATTCTCAAAGATAGTTGTTTTGGGCCTCTTTCCAAGAACAAACTTGTACATCATGCCACACATCCATTTTTTCAAATCTAATTCTGAAATTTTTCCATGATTTAATTCCATATGTCTCCTCTATTCTTTTAAATTTTCACATTCTAAAGAGTTTTAGAAATAAGTTATAGTGACAATTCCAAATTGGTCTATTTGAAATTAGTCTCGGAACAATTAAGAAACCCTAACTTCCATGGAGAATATCTCAAAAAGTACAACGAAAAAACATATAAATGCTTACCCCATGTACACCAATGTATTTCCTCTATATATAAAAAATATCACGGTCTAAAACATCTCATAAAATAATTTATATCAAAAGTGCCAAGTTGACTTGTTTCAAATTGATTTCAGGAGCATTCAGGAACCCTAAAAACCACAGGGAATATTTATGAAAGTATGCTGAACCAACATATGAAATATTTACCACATTTAAACGAATATATCTTCTACGTCTATGCCAAATATCAAGGTCTGAAACATCCCATAAAATAAGTTATAGCGAAAGTGACGAGATGACATGTTTGAAACAGATTTCAGGAGCATTCAAAAACTCTAAATTCAACATGGAATATATCCTAAAGTGTAGCTAAATAGTATATATTTTTTTACCACATGTACACCAACATCTCTTCTCTATCTCTGAAAAATATCAGGGTCTAAAATATACATAGTGAAAGATCCAAGCTCACCTCTTTGAAATTGATTTCAAAAGCATTCAAGAACCCTAACTTCCACAGAGCATATATATGAAATTTTAGAGAAAAATAATTTGAAATTTTTAACACATGTACACAAATATATCTCCTCTATCTCTACAAAATATTAGGGTCTAAAACATCCTCCAAACAATTTATCGTGAAAATGCCAAGATGACGTGAAACTAATTTCACAATTCAATCTTTGCTAATCCACTTTTCACAGGCACACTTTCTCTCAATGATTTCTCTTTTTATAATTTTTCATAATCCTTCATGAAGAGAAATATCTATTAATTAAATAATCAATTCCCAATACCATGGGAAATACCTCAAACCCATGGGTTTGAAACCAATATTTCACTTTTTACTTTTTCACATGCACACCCTTTTTAATATACTTGTATACCTATATATATAAATGAATATTGGAAATTTTGTGTGTATTGTAATGTTGTGATATGATATTAATAACATCATTAATCCTTTGACATCAATGACAAAAATTCCAACAATTTTTCACTTTAACAATGCCACCCCTCCATGATTCTCTCGCTAAGAGATCCTGCAATGAAATCATGGTGATAGGTCTAGGTATCACTACGCAGGTATTGTTGTTGACTTCACAGAAATATATATTCCAAGTGAGTGGTAAAACAACCATGTCTCTATAGCTAATTGGTTTCATGAATCTTCTAGACCAAGAATATTACTCCCTAAAATGCATGATGGAAAACAATTTTTAACTATTAATCCAGTAGAATAAGAAAAAGAACATCATACTAATATTGGTGCATATTGTTAGGACCCTATATTTTATAGGGAAATCAATAGTCTGACTGATATCTATTTTGGGCATAACATAGATTATTTTGGGCAGAACATAGATTGCTCATGGCGCATAGTGGAAATGCAAAGTTGACAAAATTATCTCAGTAGCTCTCCAAAGATGTCGCAAATAAATGGTGGTTTTATGTTGTGGAATTATCTCCCAGATTTATTTTTGGCAAAATCCTTCATCAATGAACACCTTTCAAGAAAGATTATGTCTCTGTTGCGCAAATGTCACAATGGAAGCAGAGCAAACAAGCCTCACTGTGTAATTTATGGAAGAATAAAATCGTGGTTTGACACTTCTCCAGAATGATCGTAAAATAAATGATTATGGAAGAATAAAATCGTGGTTTGACACTTCTCCATAATGATCGTAAAATAAATGATTTTCATCACCGTTCTCTCAGGTTTTTGCGTGGGCAAAAGCTTTGTATTTTTGAATTTGGATATTGGGTAGCCAACTTTTGTTCTATTTTTGGAGCCAAAGTGACTCTCGGGTGTGTTACAGGGCACAAGATTATATTAAAATTTTAACCAAAATGTCAACAATGGCCACGAGCTAGTTTCCATATCCACAAGTTATCAAGCATCTACATATCAACACACGTTACAAAACAAATCCTAGCACCCAAGCACCAAGCCTCCAAGGAGACGTTTACTTTGTGCCCAGCGCATCAAAATAGGATGGAAATGTTGGTAAATATAAATACCAAACTCTTTGTTTACGCCGACGATGTGGGATATGATCCACTGAATATATAAAAATGCAGATTTAAAACCCTAACGCCAGGTGCCTAAGGAAACATGTAGGTGTCAAAGGAATCGCCCAGGTGTGACCAGATAGTTGAGGGAAATAGCTCGCAGGTGTCCAATACCATTGTGTCGTTGCCAACAAAGGTTTTACACTTGCCACTAGATGCCCGAAGCTCAGATTTAACCAACATACTGGGGTGTTAAAACGTTGAGTTGCAGATGAATAAGACAGTAGAAATGCGCCCACTCAAAGGTCAATCGCTTACTGTCATTCAATGTACAGGTTTTATATCAAAGAGAGAGATGAGCATATTTAAATCGGGCAGGCCGATGGTAACTATG
>JASDQU011176616.1:12496-26663 GCA_032191745.1 Picea mariana
AAAGGTATGTCTCTCATTCCTCTCTGAATTAGTTTATATGGCAATGAAATCTAAGGTGAAGTTTGTATTCTGTCTTGTTTTGTTCTAGCTTACTATGGAAGTTAGGGAGATTAGTTTGTGTCTACACTTACCAATTTGTCCGATGAAAATGGGATGAAATCGATGGAAGGAGACCCGTCTAAAGGAGAGAATTAAGGAATCTCTCATAATTCAGCATGAGGTACAAAGTAGGAGCTTGATAATTTTGAGGAACTTGGATGAAGAACATATTCATGAACCATCAACCCTGTGCATATTTCGCATGCACTAGATGCAAGTAGTGTACGGAAAAAACCCTTTGAATAGCATCCAATAAGGAAAATTGCCGACAAAGGCGAGGAAACCACCAATAAGGCTAAAGGCATCAAAGGAACTACACGAATCCCACTATGTGAATAGATTTCTTGTCATCGAACACAAGGGAAACCCCCCAGTCAGTGACCAATGAGGAGACGCCAACTCCTGGGTTCAAGGTTACCTACCCATAAGGAAAGTAGGACCAGGGTCCACAATAGGACAACTTCATGTAACTTTGAGACACACTGAGGGTATGGCCAACATGCAAAGTAAAGAGTTCTAAGAAATGGTTGAAATAGGCTAATAGACATCCTTTGAATAAGAGCATGAGACATATGGATGGCTCTGGAAGCATAGACTCAATGATGAAACTTTCTGATGCTGGAGGCACCAATCAAACTCTCCATAGGGAATAGAAGAGTAACTAGTGAGGGGAGTAAGCTTTAAGTAATGAGATCAACTTCCTAAGGTCATGCTAAACCCAAAATTTTGATGACAAGTGGACTCAAAAGTTTGTTTTTTGTTCAAAGGAGACAAAAATGATGCCAACCTAAGATAATATTATTTTCTCGCCCACCCTTTTTTTTTTCATAGTCAAATGAATGCTATGATACAGAGGAGGAAAAAAGTGTCATGAGTAAGAAAATAGTTCCAACAATGGAACATACATATGCTCAATGCAAGGAGGTGCATGCAGGATATGGACACTTGAGGGAATGTTTCCCCTTGGGGTATACAATGTCAAGCTACAAAGGATATAAACAAGTCTCTTCTTGGTTGATGATATAGACTGCTGAGGTGGTAGGATTATAATGCGAAGCGATTACTGACAATAGGCTCAATACTGCAAGATAGAGAATGAGATGAAATTACAAATTAACACCAAAGAATGTACTTTTTCGTAAATTTAGTCTACTTTGTTTGAAAAAGGGTTAAACTTACACCAAATAGACATCCTTTCAAATCCAATGTATGAGTGTGAAAGAGACAAGTTCACTCAACAATATTTTCTCTTTTTGAGAGAGTCATAAAAGATGTTAAACCAGACTCATTGATGTTTTTCTAAGAAGCATATCATGGGGGAGGCCAGGCCTCTCGTGCAAGAGTTCTATGAAAATTTAGCAACTTATGAACAATTGACACAATCTTGGGAAAACACAAATATTTCCAAGTTGAGGAGGATAAAATACTTGCAGAGTTTACCTTCTCTATGATATATCAAAGAATGCCCCTTATCTGGAAGGGTGTAGAAGAAGAAATGTGATAACCCACAAGACCATCCCAATCAAAGGAAACTTCCCTAGAACTTGGAGGGAGCATACTCAGAGAGAGTGGAATTCTCTCTTCTTCATAAGGTATAGGACTGGAAATGTTAATTTCATGGTTGAAATACATATCACTCCTCAAAGTAGGAGTGGTGTTGGTCGAATATTGCATCAGCACGACTGTTGTGTCAATCAAAGAAGAATTAGAATGTTGAGAAACCAAATATGACTCCAAACTCGAAGGGTTATTAGACAAGGATTGCACTTCTTATACTACAACAGTAGTAGGGCACAAGTGAGTTAAATGACCTACTTTGGAAAGCCTACAAAGGAGCTTGGGCTTATGTCCTATACGTCAAGGCTTCTCAATCATATGAACTCCCCCAATAGGAATTACAATGGCTGGTGACATGCTCTCAGCATGACTTGTAGAGGCTTGTGGCTCATATCCAACATGATTTACAGATATTGTTCATGTGTCCCCAACATGATTAGCAGAGGTTGGTGATGTATGTGTAGTGTGACTAAAAATGACTAGAGTTGTGCTCCCAACATGGCTTGCAATGGCTGGTTACGGTATTTGAGACCAAGGTTCCCAGAAAGACTAGGTTTGAGAAATTGCAGGCCAGTAAGGGATATGGTCTATACCCTGTCCCTGCCCATTAGGATAGTATCCTCATCCAAATTGATTCATAAAGGGTTGTAAAGGAATCATCAACAAAGAAGATGTTTGTGAAGAGAAAACGTCATGACAAGGCTTACTCCAGTGAGGATATAGGTTTCCCCCAGATGAAGGGACTCCGTGAAGGGAGTAGCCCATACTATAAAACTAAACCCCTCCATATGAAATACCAGAGGATAGATGGAGGTCCTCCATGGGAAAAGTGTTCGTACGAACTAGCATAACGAAAGAAGTATATATGGATGGGGTGTAATAAGTAGAATAACCACCCATTTGATTAATTTTTCTTGGAAAAGTGATGCTAGGATTGGATCTATGGGAAGGAATATTCCAACCTCCCACTGTGAAATTCGATTGAGGGGTATGAATCCCATCAAACGAAAATGTATATAAATTAGGAATCATGCCCCCGCATCCAAAACTAGGATTCATTTAAGAAGGCGAGGGAGATGATGACAAGTGTGAAGAAATGTATGGCATACTATGAGAAAAATGATTAGAGGCCCAAGGTATTGACTGAGTATTGTGATTTTGCATACCACTAGGAAACACAAACGGATTCATCCCCATGAAATGAGAAAATACCATGGGATGGGTAGCATTAACTGAGGGAGTAAGGGGGACTCCACTATCCATAATAATTGAAACTCAATACAAAATCCTAAGGCCAACTAATAGTTAGAGGGCACACCAAAAATAAGAAAAAGGCCAAAATGCACACAAACAGGATAAAGTGGTTGAAAGGGACCTCCCTCCCTAAAGTAGGTATGCCTCGCCTAATAGGGGCCTAAGACTCCCTGCAATAGATCAAAGGTATCAAAATAAATTATAAGGGCCTACGTGGACTTAACAACCAATCAGTTAGATCCCCTCAGATAGGTAATCCTCCATAAAGGTTGTGTGATGTTCGACCCTTATCTGACCCGTGGTACCTGCAGAATAACCCCTGCAAGTAACCTATGTGGTACCTATGTCAGGAAACTAAATCGCCACAATATAACCAATGCATAGGCGAATAGTTTTAAGTCAGGGATACCCTATGGGCAGGGTAACAAAGTCTGGAATATTGAAAGCACCACCTCTCACAGAGTTAAAGGTACTAGCAATATCCCCATATATGAATAGATCCCTAGAAATATCTCTGACACTAAGAAGGTATTGGGATGATATCCCCTCAACCAACTTTGTGCGACCTCGTGCTTAACTCTGGTGTGAGCGAAGCCTCCTAAAGTCACCATTTATAGAATGGATTTCACCACTAACTTAGTCAGACACATATGTTGATGTTAATATCCCTGGAGAAGTTTACTCACAAAATCCTATTCCAAGGCTCTAAATTTTAAGCTAGTTTGTGCACCCTGAAAATTAAAATCGTTTCTAATCAATTTTAAATTTATCAACATTAATTTTAGTGGTTTTCCTTACTAAAAAAGGTGTGGCCATGAAACTAATGATGTTATGACTCAACAAGTAAAATAAATGAATATTAATAGAATGCAAAGCCCTAACTTCAATTTCCAATAAATGATAAGATTTTCAAAATGAAACTTTCAACTTAATTTTTTAATTTAAAATAAAGATGAAATCTTTCTATACATGTACTAAGATCAATGACAAGAATCCAAAAGGTCAAATGCCAACAATGTAAAATGTATATTTTTTTTATTTTCAATATTAAAGAGTGAAAATGCAAGGACTGAACAACATCTTGATATAAATACCCCACTGTATGTAAAAAAATTACAAACCAGGTAGAGTATCAAGAAGAAAACACCCATCCCAGGATGCAAGGACAACTAATGAAAAGGATGACGAGAAAGAAAAAATCTCCTGAAAAATCAACCAAATAAAGGTTTCCTATCATTCTGTAGGCACTGAACAGTCATGACAGAGAACTAAGAAGACTCAACAACCATCAAAATTTACCCAACAAACATCAAACTCAACAATCAAGAAAAAAAGGATGATGTACATGACTGTTCAAAAGAAAATCACATATATACACATCCTATAGAACTACAACTCGCGTATGTATGCGACTGTCGGGGAAAAAACCACGTATATGTATTGAAACACTTCCAAGTTAAGGATACAACCGATAAATTCAAACTCAAAATGAACAGTGGCTGTCAAGAAATCATACGACACAAAACTCACCCAGTATGGTCGCCAATTTTGTTACGAGGAAAATCACTCTATGGCATTGGGTAAACCACAACAGACGGAAATGAATTTAGAAATCAACTATAATCTCATGTATGCTATATAAACAAATATGCTAACAAGACAAGATAAAGAGTCTACCTCATCCAAACGTTCGATGAAGTCCACTGTTGAGCACTCGACTCAAATAAATACACCTAGAACTTGTCCTCAACAACCAAGATACATAAGCATATGGTGATAATATATAAAGTTAGCACATATAATAACATTATCCATCAATATTCATAACAAATACTCCCATGGAAAAAATTCATATATTTTCAAGACATTAATTGGATGAGAAAAGAGTATTTCTTTTAAAATGTAATCAACATAAGTGTATGAATGAAAAAATTTCATGTTGGCACGTTCGAAACCGAGAAACTAAGTACCTTCCAGCTGGGCCTCAACCACTTCAATCCTCCACCATAGGAAAGCTCATATAAGATATACAATGAGGTTATCCATCAAATAGGGAAGAGCTTGGGGGATGAACAATGTGTTCAGACTTAAAAGGACAAAGGGATGTAGACTCAATACGAAGTGAATAATTTATCCAGAGTAACTTTTCTCTCAAAATTGAATTCTTTTCCCTTTTCCACAACTTGGATAAGGTCCATTTATAGCCTTCAAATGGAACTGAAGGGTCGAGTTAGAACGTTTCCAGTATATGGAAGGTCAAGGATCATGGATCTCATGACGTGACATGGAAACCCGACACCAGTTTTTAATTTTGAGCACAAAAGATTATGTATATGGGTTGTAATGGTGCAACCTACATATACACATGTTGTATAACTGTTAGGTTGCGTATATGTGGAAAAATACAATTTTTAGCTTTTGGAACTACAAAAAGGGACTTCAAGTCTGCATAGGGAAATGGAAAAGGCCTTATGAACAAGTTGCATGGGGTGAGGAAAATATTTCTATAATAACAAACTTTTGTTTTGAAAGGGTTGCTTGATCACGTGATTTTCCTGTCTACAATAGAATAATTACAAAGATTTAAATGCATTTATGTTTTCTATAGTTAACATGTTGGGTATATGGAAGAGATGTGATGATTCACACAATCCACCATTAACATTTAGGGCTATATGAACACTGTGTATTAATGTAACAAATATCTCAAGCTATCACTAATATTTGTGAATTGAGAATTTGTGCACTTGATAAATTTATGAGGACTTACAAATTTGTAAACCATGAAGGTTTGAAGAGCAAGGAGATGTTGAAAGCCTTAAGTAATAAAGGAAGAACCCAACAATTAGTCATGACAACTCAGACATGAAGTGCATATGTAATGATGGTATCAAATAATAGTTATAATATTGGCCTTCAAATTTGTTGCACATGAGAAGACATATATAGCATTTTATACAATGGAGATTTCCTAGAAAACAATCTATACCTCAAAGTCTACCATAACATACAATGAAGTGGCATTCATACCATTACAAAAAAGCCTGTTATTTTACCCTACAAAAAAGTGGCCAGATGGGCTTACAAAAGTGTGAATGCATAGGAACATATTATCATCAATAGGAAAGGAAACACCATATCCCCTTTGGCTCCAGACAATTTTCACAAATTCTATAAACTGCCAAAACCACGGCATATCTGAAAAAGGCGTTCCTTGAAACCTTCACCAAAGAAAGTTGAATCCTTTGGAAATTCTTGAGGACTGGTGGGACAAAGAGACACCCTTTGTCTCCAATCTCGATAGGGTATACAATGCCCAATATTTGAATCTTCCATATCAATTGCTTATCGTAATGATTTACATATTGTACGAGGGAGAACTGCATCCACTTTAAATAGGAATAGACAACCATGACATACTCAATGGAAGAAAAGGGGACAATTTTCAACTGGGTGTCAATTATATTGGCCAACATCTTCCTCAACGTTCAAGAGACACACACAGGTACACAATGAGGTTTTTACATGTCTTCCTTTCTCATTGACACTATTTGTGCATATGTCCCTAACACATAAATGAGTTGGAATTGGACCCCTGAATCACCCCCAATTCATTTATATTTTTTTGAGATATGGATGAGAAGATATTAGGAACACTTTATGAAAATTGTGATTTCTTTATAGCACCATTTTAGTAGTTATTGTTTTGGCTATACCCTGCATATAATATCATCATAAGCATTACCTTGCAGTAAATTACAAATTGGTACCTGGGGAATTTTTTACCTATATTCATGTCTATAATTGTAATGCTTCTCCTAGATATGTCTCTGATAAAATTTTGTCATGTGAGGTAACATAACAAATATTTGAAGTAGGTATAACAATTACCTTGTAGACAGGGAACAAGAGAACCTAGCTCAACTTCCTAATAAAACTAGGGAAATTCACTTTGACAAATATCTCGCATGAAAATAATGAATTCATGAATCTTAAGGAGATGATATTGTGTACATGGATAATGAAAATACACAACCCCATGGATGTCATGTATAACCATTTCAAAACTATGAAAATGGTCCCCCCTTTCAAACATGAAAAATAGAAGAGAAAGAAATATTTCGTGAGAAAAAATCATTGGAAGAAGTATTGGCTTGTGTGGTGGGAAGGAACCAGATTGAATATTTTTTAGTAAAGTAGGAAGAAAAGAAAATGCGATTCCAAAAAAAACTGTAGAAATTGATAATTGACACTCGAGAAAAGATAGATGTAGATAAAAGATCCCAGAAGGAGAAATCACTGAGAAAATTATTCTATGGAGAAGAAAGGAAAAGACAAAAGAACCAGTAGGAAAAATCACTCAAAGAGGATGAAACATCCTACAAAGATATAGAATAGGCCTAAGCCCACAAAGTCATGTAGAATGCCAAATTCCACAAGTTGTAGAAGCTGGATCCTCCCATCAAGCCGTGGAGAAACAAAAAAATCTATCTAAAGAAGTTTCCCACAAGGATATTGTGGAACATGAAAGATTTGCATAGGAAGCTCACAGAGCTGTAGAGTTGAAGAAGAAGGATGAAGAGGAGAAAAATGGAAATTCCACCCCAGGATCAACCAAAGAAGTATCAGTACTGACCTCTTCTCTAAACACAAGAACTCGCCTGAATGTGTTATCTTATGATTTCTCCTATTCGACCTTAAGACTATTAGAGTTTTATGATGAAGTATTTTTTGTAGGGAAATTCTATTACATCAATTCTAAACAAGGAATTACACGAAGTCCATCAAAATGATAAAATACAAAGGAGACTTATGAACAAAGTATATCCAAAAGGAACATCGATTTGAGTATAACCAAAGAGAACCCACGTAAGTAAGTAGTATAAATGGCAACATCACTACATGCATTTGAAAGAGCAAATACCATCATGGTTAACAAGCTCAACTGTAGGTTGGAAGAGTAAAATATTAAAGTAGTTGGTCTAGAGAAGTAACTGCAACAAGAGAACAAAGAACCAGAACATAATTTCCAAGTCAAATAAGATGAGAAGGATCATAAATATGCAGATGAAATCAAGAACACCAGGAAGAGATATGTCCACAAGGTGTCAGAGTTGAAATAAAAAGGACTAGAAAAAGATAAATTAGTTAATCAATAGGGTCATAGGATATCCCTTCTGGAAGAAGAAATGAAAGAGCTCAGAATGGAAGGAAACAAGGATGAAAATAAGTTCATTGACCTGTTTAAAGAAGAGGATACTGAAGTTAATGAGAAAATAAAGGAGACATGGGTGAATTTCTTCATAGATTTGAAGGATATCTGGGCCTACAATGAGAAAATTACAAGATTATCCAATGAGTTGAGGGAATCAAAGGGCAATAGAAGGATATGGGGAAAGAATTCAAAAGAAGAAAGAACTAGAATAATGTAAATAATATAGTGCCTGAAACATTTCTCAAGTTTACCAAGAGAAAGAAATACAAGACCCAAATGCTACTATACAGATGGAAGAACACTTACCCTGATGTGCAAGGAACAACATGCAATGCCAAGAAAGCATGCGCAAGGACATGGACCATGATTGATGAAATCCTAGAGATGTTATACATGCCACTTAAATAAGAACTAGATATGGTAGGACCAAGTGAATCTAGAACCATAGAGAAAGTGTCAACCATAAGGGAGAAAACCAAGTAGGAGATCAGAGTGTTGGGAAAATTCGACAACTAAACTGCCAACTGGTACATGACCCAATTGATGAAATGTATGTTGGTGATAGGAGAATTTATAAAGAGCACAAGAAAGACTTCAAGACAAAGGTTATTGACGGGATATGTGAGGGGGAGCTAGAACTTGAGGAAATAAAGTTAGATAGGATAACCAAGATTATTCAAGAATGTGAATGTTGGTCCAACTTTGCAGATAATCCAACTTAAAAAAATGCTTGATATTCCTATATTTTTGTAAAATTTTGTAATAAAAAATATGAGTAATTCAAAGTAGAAGAATGAGAATCCAAAAGAAGTAATTGTCATCTAGGATGATGATAGTTACATAATGTAAATAGACTCTCTTATATTATAAAAGAGAGTTGCTAGGAAGATAGAGGGACTTTGCGGATTGTACATATGGATGATACTATTATATATTTATGAATAAGACACATATGGCATTTGGGATAATAATTGTTGTCAGACACATTAGGTACTATTCTACTTATATGTTTGTTGTGGGTTTTTTATGAATGATTTTCATATGAACTATTTCTATGTGTAGTGTTTAGAATTACTCATATTTTTATGATTTTTGATAAATACAACAATGATGTTACAAGTTTTACCCGCAAACAATTGTGATCAAATCTGCAATTTCATTATGTTAATATGTTGTTGATTGACATGAAATCTTTCCTCTTTCAATAACACTATCCATAAAAATATTCATTTTTATTAGTTTTTCTCCTGATCAAGATAGGTTAGAGTACAATAGAGATATATTAGAACATGTAATTTCATTTATGTTCTAGAGAAGTAGATTAGGATTTAGATAAAATTGGTGAGAAACAATCCAATTATCATCTATATCTTAATTAACCCAGTTGAAACTAGACTCACATATTGGTTGGAAGTGCTACTCCAAATGAGAGAGAGCCTAATTGGGGTTTTTCATCAGGCACTCTCCCTTACCTACTTGGCATACCAATCTAACCTGTCAATAGGAATGGAACTAAAAGGAGTGTCACTGAGTTGACGGGATAACAAAGAGTTGCAAAATATTACCCATCCTAATTCTCTAAGGAATCCCTTGAAACAAGGTGAATCCCAATTCTCGAACCTTGAGAAAAATGTTAATCCAAAACCAACCCATGTTCCCACACTTGCTCATGAAGTAGGTCGATATAGCGTGCCTAGGTCCTAGTTTTCAACCTTGCAACCTCTCGACCTAAGTTGTGTGGTTCATGATCATTTATTAGAAAAATATCATGTACTCACTCGTAATCTGAGAAGAAATATCAGGCTTGAGTTTTCATAGTTTCCTTATGTTGAATTGTATATAAGCTTTTCCTCATCCTTTCTTTCTCCCTTTTCTTTGAAAAATTATTGGTCCATGGCAGGTTCATATATCTCTTTACCAAAAAGTCCCATGTACTTTCTTTACTTCTGTCGTAACCATAACGCACCATGACTTAGAAAGAGTTTTAAGAATTCTTCTTATAATGGCAGGTTCACGGGATACCAAACTCGCGGTTTCATTTTGTCACCTCTTATGTTCCCTTTTTTCCACCATTACCAAAACAAAATTTTATTTTTCTGTGATCCTTATTTTAAGTTATATACTTAGAATATTTATGATCTTTTTCACCGTAGGTTCACGAGTCCCCAAGTATTGAATAGTTCATTTCTTATGAGTCCGATTGATAATAACTCTTAACCAAATTCGTGTCTTCACTCTTATCATCGAGCAATACTTAGCCATATTTTCATGTTGTGGTGGGTTCGCGGGCTGGAGGACTCATGGGTTGAACTCATCATCCTTTCCATGCTAGAATCCCTATCGTAGTATTTCTATTTCTTTGTCACTGTTCTCGAGGTACATGAAATTATAATCCTAGAGAAGACAACTACCAATTAAATCATGAAAAGTCCATTATTAATGGAAGAATTCTTGAGGTAATATCATTTAATTTTCATTAATTTCTTCATCGAAAAAAGAATTTAATTCATATTACCAAGAAACATATTCATTTCAAAACAATTGTTTTAAGTAATTATACTATAGTTCGGCAACTTCATTGAAATGGCTACAATAAGACAACATTTCTGTAGAGATACACTGAATATTTTCTAGTGAGAAGAACCAAATTTTCGATGGTCAATATTTTACTAGTACTATGCTACATTTCCCTTACCTAGAAGAAATGAGAACATAATATGGACATAAGTGTAAATTTTTTGAGCATGCACATGATAGATCTAGCTAGCAAATGACATATAGAATTTGCAGAGAAAATATGAGAAAAGAGAAGTAGGAGATAAAGAATGGAAGAATTCTCATTAACCAAATGAATGAATGATAATTTACACATGATATACTCTATATAGTTCAACTAATGATCACTACAGGAGAAGCCAATGTTCCATATTTGTGGTCTAGAGTGATTTGGATACACACCAACAATTATGGGAGTAAATTGCCACCTAGTCTAGTCTCTGAGGAAGTTATGGGAGTGAACTACCACCTAGTCTGAGTTAACTAGTCTCTTAGTCTTCAACTAACCGATTGAAAAATAGTTAAGTGAGGAGATCATGGAATCTTGGGTAATGAACTAGTATGCTGAGGATCCCAAGGACAATCCGCATTAGTTGGTGATGATCCCAATTATACATGGTGATAATCCTAATGTGGAATCTAGACTCCACTCAACTAATCAAACTGAAGTGTGAATTGAAGAGAATATTCTCCTAGAGGAATATTATCCCTAAACTATAGGAGACTAAATAATGACTAATAAACATATGGAAAACCTTAGGAAAATGAAATCCTAAGTGTCTGAAGTATCTCCAGCACCCCCTCCTAGACATCACTATGGTGAAAATAAAAAATGGGTCCCATGAACGAGGCCATGTTAGGTACCCCCCCAAAAAAAGATACACTGAAATAAACGAGGAAATAGGGAAAAACTCATGGGAACCCCCCCCTCAAAGTACAATGTATGTAAAAATAAGAACTGACAATTGCTAGGCAATTGTGCCCTTCACTCCAAGATGACTACGCAAAGAATGGAACTTCTTCTCAGTGAAGTTCTTGGTGAAGATGTCTGCAGTCTATTTTGCTGAAGGACAGAGCTACAGGTCGATGATCCCCTAGTGTACTAAGTCCCAGATGTAGTTCTTGTGGATATCTATGTGCTTCATCTGTTGCCTCTGAACTGGATCTCTACAGAACTTTAGAGTGCTTTGGTTGTCACACCAGATGACGATCGACTGATGAAACTGAATGCCCAACTCAGTGAGAAAATGTTGTAGCCACATATCCTGAATGGTTATGTTAACTACCCTATGTACTCTTCCTCAACTGAAGATAGATAAATAACATCCTATTTCTTTCTCGACCAACGGATAAGACTGTAACCAAGACCGAGTGAGTAACCAGATGTGGAATTGTGATTGATGCTATCGCCAACCCAGTCAGAATCAACGAACCCGATAAGGTTCAATGTAGAGTCTATTGCATAGTGAATCCCAAAGGTGATGGTGCCCTACACGTATCGAAGGATATGCTTTCCAGCCTTCCAATGTATCTCATGTGGATCTTGTATGAACCTAGAGACTGCTCCAAATGCATAGGAGAGGTATGGTACATAGTGTGTGAGATACAACAAGCTCCCCACTATCTATCTGTATAGTGTGTTGTCAACCAGTGGAGTGTCCCCACCATCCTCAAGTCTTACTCTTGATAGGAAATTAGTTGGGGAAGAATTTCAATATTTCATGTGAAATATATCAAGGAGATATCATGCATACTTGGCTTGAGATAGTTTGATTCCTGATGCATCCTGACTGATATTGAGTCCAAGGAAGAAATGTAGTGAACCCATGTCCGTCATAAAGAAAATTTCATGCAAAATTCTCTTGACTGTAGAAATCACTGAAGTCAAGCAACTGGTAATCAATAAATAATCAACATACAAAACAAGGAGTATAAGTGAATCATCCATCCTGAGCATGTAAACATTCAGGTTTGACTTACAATGTAAAAAGTTCTATGAGAGTAGGTAGGATTCCATCTTGGCATACCATGCTCTCAGAGCCTTCTTGAGGCCATAAAGAAACTTATTTCATCGACAGACCAAAGATGAATCCTGCATAAATCCTCGGGGCTGCTCCATATAGATATCCTCAGAGAGATTGACGTGAAGAAATGAATTCTTCACGTCCATATGATAGACTTCCCATCCCTTGGATACTGCAATGGTAATTTCCAAATGTATGGAATCCATCTTCGCAACTGGAGCGAATGTTATAGAAATATTTGCCTCACCCTATGCAAACTTGCACATAATGCCTTTTTCCATTTACCTATGCATACTTGAAGTCCCTTTTTGAAAATCCTAGAGCTAAAAACATTATTTTTTCACATATAAACACCTTACCTATTGTACAACATGCGTATATGCAGGTTGCACCACTACAACCCATGTACATCAGGTTTTGTGATCAAAATTAAAAAATGGTTTTGGGTTTCCATGTCACGTCACGTGAACCATGATCCTTGACCTTCCATATAATGGAAATGTTCTGAATCAGCCCTTAAGTTCCACTTGAAGGCTATAAATGGGTTAAATCCGAGCTATGGAAAAGAGGAGAAGAATTCAACTTTGAGAGCAAAGTTACTCTAGAGAAATTATTCTCTTCATATTGAGTCTGCATCCCTTTCTCCTTTTAAGTCTGAACACATTGTTTAGCTCCCAAGCTCTTCCCTATTTGATTGAGAACCCCATTGTATCTCTGATATGATATTTCCTTTGGTGGAGTATTGAAGTGATGGAGGCCTAGCTAGAAGGGACTTATTTTATCGATTTTGAATCGTGCTGACACGAAAGTTTGTAATGCATTCACTTCTATTGATTACAGTTTAATATAAATACTCTTTTCTCGTCCAATTAATATCTTGAAAATATTTGAATTGTTATTCCATGGGCATATGTTTTATGAATGGATTATTCTATTGAATGTGCTAACATTATATATTATCACCATATGCTTGTGTTTCTTGGTTTTTGAGGACAAGTTGTAGGTGTATTTCTTTGACTGAAGTGCTCAACAATGGACTTCATCAAGCGTTTGGATGAGGTAGACCTTTTATCTTGTCTTGCTATCACATTTGTTTATACAACATACCTGAGATTAGAGTTGATTTCTGTATTCATTTCCGTCTATTGTGGTTTACCCCTAGCCATAGATAGATTTTTCTTGTAACAACAAAGGTCTCATCATATCCCATGCCATGCACCTACTGAAACAATTTGGAAACTATCCTAGCTTTGTATCTACTAACCTATCCATCCACTGTGCTATTGGTCCTATAGACCCATCTACACCTAACAAGTTTCCTTCCTAAAGGAAGGGGAACCAGATCCCGGGTATGGTTCTCGAGGAGGGAGTTGTACTCCTCCTGCATGGTGGATTCCCAAAAGGGATTTCTAGCCTCGTCATAGGACTATGGATCTGAAAACTAAACCAAGAAAATATTCCT
>JASDQU011176617.1:2345-15931 GCA_032191745.1 Picea mariana
AAATTTCTAGGAAACTTTCATAATCTAGCACAATAATTATCTGTGCAGTTTGTGGATTTGTGTCCACATGGTTTTCTTGTTATCCAGGCTCACTGTTTTTCCTTGACATACCCATTGTGTTCATAATCCTAATAGTTTAAAAGAACTATCAGAGTCTCCTCTTCCTTGCAGTCACTCACCCTCCAAGCCCAAGCTCGGGCATCCCCTTCTCTGCTATACAGTTCCTCGGGTGATCCATCTTGCCTTGCCAAGGTTTTCTCACATAGGAATAACTATCCATTGTGTGAATGATCCCAATCAATAGTTTACAAGAACTATAAAGGTCCCCTCTTCCTTACAGTCACCCACCCTCCAGGCCGAGGGTCATGCATCCCCTTCTCTTCTATATAGTTCCTCGAGTGATCCATCTTGCCTTGCCAAGGTTTTCTCACACAGGAAGAATTCCAGAGACTTTATCGAGCCTTACAGTCGAGGATTCCCTCATAATTTCTCTACCGAGGTGTCCCTCCAGCTTGTGTTACCTCAACACAACATATTCCAGGCGATCATGGCTTACCACAGGGTTCTCATGGCTCATCAATAGCCATTTTTCATGTTTTTCAGCTTGACAGTCTTCCGACTTAACAAAAGTTAGGGACGAAGGTTACTCTTCTTCTCCTGGCACATAAATAGATAGGGATAAAGGTTACTCTCCTTATCCCAAATCAGTCATAGATAGGGATGAAGGTTACTCTCCTTCTCCCGAGTCGGTCTCTATTTCCTGCGATCAGAACATACTCTTTTTCACAGTTCTTATTCAAACCAGAGAGCTCAGTCTCTCATCTCTGCACACTTCACAGATCTTTTCCTTTCACCTGTATCACATGCATACATAAATTCATGAGACACCATCATCAATTTTAAATTCATAATTCTCTTGTAAATCTGTCACCTACAGATTTCCAATTCCACCTTTTGTTTTTCCAGATTTGTTCCACATAGGGAACATATTCATAATTATGGGGCTTTCCTTCCCATAGAGGTTTGGCTTAGCAGGAAATTGGTCTTCCTTATGGGCTCACAACGCTTCCATATCCAAGACCCCTTTGCTTCCTGCACTTTCAACTTCAATCATCCAAACAAATTGTTAGTTTCTCGTGCACATATTTTTTCATTGCACCTTTATAACGTCATCACGAACAATTCTTAAATTGTGCATGCTAACAGTCAAATCACTTTTATCTATTTGATGATACAAGAAAAAGGAAATTTAATTCCTTACACATGCATCAGTTCAATATATCAACTTTTCAAAATGAAATTCAAATACCAATTGACTTTAATGAATGTGTCAACATTCGTGGCCACATTCATACCCAATGCACCCTTGCATCGATTTTAGGTTAGGCACTCTTTCCAAGGTGTGTTTGAATTCAACCAACTTATTACCATATGGAATCTTTGTCCATATTTATTATTTTAGCAGAGCCATATTTTCTGCTCTGAATCAATCACAGCCCTAATATCATCATTCATGAAATTCCAAGTTTCACATGAATACCTTTAAGAATTCCTTTGACATCCATATAATTTACTCAAAATTTTTGGAAGGTCCTCCTTCCTCAAGGGAGGGTTCATTGTCTTCCCTTAATGCAAACATTCACTTCCCTGAAGCAATTCCATGCAATGTGCTAGCTACGAGCACCTTTATTCCCATAGAACTAGTCCTCACAACCACAGTTTAAGGCATAATGTTAAACTCTATCTTCCTTGACTGGCCCAAAGGAAATCCATTTCTCTCCATGCGGCTGAGAGCTATGACCTCAGCTTTATTATTTTCAGAAACTATCCCTTCAGCTCCCATGTCTAGGCACTATGATCCTAGCTAAACCCCTTATTTGCAAATCGATGGTGTAGATCCATTTTTACCCAGATCCAATGACTGGAAGGGATTGTGGAACCTCAACTAGCACGCGGTTTGATTATCCTTCCGATCTTCGCAATGGATACGGGCCTTCTGATCTACAATTGGATCCCAAACTCAAAACAAAACTATATTGAGTTTAGTTTACGGGTATAGGTTCCGACATTAACCTGTGTGCATGTACCTTTCCCGCAATGAATACGGGTCGTCGATATTATCCATAGATCGATTCTATCCACATGATTCCAAACATAAAAATTCCAACATAGAAGTATTTGACTGATAATTTAGACCGAGAGCTTGATTTTCCAAATCTAACCACATAACCCAATCACAATATGATTTTACGTGGAATTAACACGTGGGTTCCTTGCAGGTCCACCCACTGATCATTCACAGATCAACGATTCATAGTGATTGTGGAATCCGCAATGTGCTTGATATTTATTAGAGAGTTTAATCTCTATAATATGAAAAGTGCTCCCCCAACTCTTTTAATCATGGTCATTGATCATCCACCCCGATGAGATCAACGATGTAGGTTGATTGCAGGACATGAACTAGCGCACCCATTAATTATGCCTTTGCACTCCTCAACGATTACGGGCCGTCTGATATATGATTGGACCCCAAAATCAAAACAAAACTATATTGAATTTAACAGGCTTTGTCGTTAACCTTGTGTGCCTATTCGATTTCTGCAATGAATACAGGCCATCGATCTTATCGAATGACTAGCGTTTGATCCATTAACCCCAATGGATCTTGAAGTCAATATGACGAAAGAGATCGGTTTCCTTCCAATGAATGACTCACATTCATCTCCTTTGTCAGGTTCTCGATTACCTGATTCGATCATAGTTTTCTTCTTGATCCATACACTACCAGGGTATCCACGACATACAATTGCCTTTCAAAATTTCGTGCATAACATTCAATTCCATAAAACATCTTCAAAATGTCCTAGCATATCTTTATGCACTTCATCACATTACCCTCAAAGGTTTTCATGAATGTAATACATACAATTCTCAACTGTTTTTGCAGTAATACAATCATCATCACTATGGTGTCCAAACATTTACTTTTATTAGTAAATCATNTGTGTGCCTATTCGATCTCTGCAATGAATACAAGCCGTCGATCTTATCGAACGACTAGCGTTTGATCCATTAACCCCAGTGGATCTTGAAGTCAATATGACAAAAGAGATTGGTTTCCTTCTAATGAACGACTCACATTCATCTCCTTTGTTAGGTTCTTGATTACCTGATTCGATCATGGTTTTCTTCTTGATCCATACACTACCAGGGTATCCACGACATACAATTGCCTTTCAAAATTTCGTGCATAACATTCAATTCCATAAAACATCTTCAAAATGTCCTAGCATATCTTTATGCACTTCATCACATTACCCTCAAAGGTTTTCATGAATGTGATACATACAATTCTCAACTGTTTTTGCAGTAATACAATCATCATCACTATGGTGTCCAAACATTTACTTTTATTAGTAAATCATCTTTCTCATTCCAAAGTAAACATAACACATAACAAGAAAGGAGTTAGGGGCTCTCCCCTTTTTCCCATTCTTTCCACATAGCCTGGGGATTTCAACCCAACTGAGTTATTTCTAAGGCCTTACTTCCTTTGCTTGATGTGGCTTCAACCAAGCCTATTCGATCAAACATACTTATTTATCCCTTCTCTTTTCCTAGCTATATTTGTTCTCACAGCTGCTCATCTAAGACCTACAACTCTATAAGCAATTCAGAGTTGTTAGGGTGGACAAGTGTTCCTCCTTTTTCCTATTCTTAGCTTTTTGCAATTTATTCCAGGTTGGGGTCTCCCTTCTATTTTCCTTGAGCATCCTTGGTTAGGCCTCACTCTAACCTTTTTGGATACAACAACATGATTTAATAGAAAGATTTTTGTTCATAGTGGGTCATGAACCTGTGCATCCTRCACATTATCATTCRGTTCTCGGAGTGGTTAACATTCAGTTGTTAGTCTTCCACCTACACATTTTGTTTTAAAAATGTAATCCAAGATTCTTATATAGAAAGGATTTGYAGCCCATTTCACAACCTTCAACAATCATTAGGGTTGTGACTATGTTCTTCTGACATGGTCCTTATGCAGTTTCTTCACAAGGAACTCCTTCAACACACAACTTCCTCATTGTATATCCATCACTATCTATGATGGTCTCAACTTTGAATTAGCTTCGGCTCGTTACTAAGCATTCTTTAAGGAACATAGACATGCATTTCTAACATGCATCCATATTATGTATCCACACATATTCTAGTTTTTGTTAACTTACATCCATGATGTACTTAGGCATATTCATAATCATAAGCCTGTGTGTAGATGCCATAGGTATATTTCACAACCTACATACATCTTTACTTTAAAATCAGTCAACTCATGATTGTTTACAATCATTCTCATGTGATCCTGAAAGGAATAATCATTTGCCTCTTATCATGACAACATAGCATCCTTGCTCGTTTACTCTTTCATTTATTTGTACTAGATTTTCCTGGGGAATGGAGCACATTTCCCTTAAGCTATCATTCAATTTTTTTTTTCATGACTCTTCAGAATGGATTCAACCATGCATCCATGGTATTCATTCAATCTTGGCAAGTTCTATTCTTGCCTCACAATTCACTCATCAAGGCAACCATATTGGGCCTTTAGTATACTTATACTCTTACATCATACATGTGCATCACTTGCACATTTAATATCGTTCGTACCTAACTGGTATTAATATCTGGCTTCATATAAAGAAGCTTCACAATGCATTAAATCCATGCACTCAAGCATACACACACAACTAAGTACTCATCATACTAGCTTAGTTTTATCATTAGTGTCCTTTAGTTAGAGATTACAGTTGCTTACATGACTAATCTCACAGTTATAAATCATACTGATGTTTTCTTCTCTTTATGGAAATAACCAACCATGGTCACTTTCCCTTTTATACTATAACAACTGGAAAGAAAACCTTCTTACCTCAATTTCTATAGGACTTTACCCATCTCATCTTTCCTTTGGTCATGAGGATTTATATACTCTGAGTTTAATATAAAGTAGTAATTATAACTTCCAAGGATCCTACTGATTCTATCTAATTCCTTTAATCCCACAAGGCATTAACCATTATATAATCAGCCATCATTAGTGCCTAAGGTTTGAATTGCCCATGCTTAGAAGCACTGTTACGAACACTAGGTCATCCGTCCTTCGGGCTTCAACTGCCCTTGACAGAACCCTGCCACCTTCAGCTATCCACATTCAAGTCTTATTATTAATGTTAATTAGCATATACCTACTCTGGTAAGAGTAGTCATCACTTTGACAAAGGGATAAATAAATTCTTCTACTGCAATTCAACAAGAATTCCCAAAATCAAAGGTTCATTCTGCAATCCTTCTCCTCAAGAAGTAAATGTAGATAAAAATACCTCTTTAAGTGACTTGTGCATAAGCCCAAGCAAGCCAAGTGATGTAACCATGCTTTGATACCAATTTGGAACACACCCACGGTGGGGACTCAAAATTTTCGCTCTTCTTAGGAGAATCAATATCCTCATTCAGGGATTCTACTCCATTCATCTCTTCTAGGGCTTTCCAGCCATGAACTCCATGCTCCGAACTGAACTCAGAACTGGAAGATATCCTCTTCTAAGTCCTTCAGGTTCTTCCATTCCTCTTATACTTGCATATGACCGTGAGCTGTGATGAGACGCCAAAATAACATGCGCCAAGACAACCACCGCATGAATTCCCTGGAATGGAAATTCTCTGAAGTTCATAATTTGACACCACATGTCCTTGGGGATTTTGATGATCCTAATTCATGTTGGGACTTCAGCGTTTGGGAGTCCCAGATGCTCACTCAACCTCTCCTCCCAAAGTACTCTGTACCCGAAGTTCCAAATCAAGCGCCACATGTCCTTCCATATCAATGGTCCTGGTTTACTTTGAGACTTCGACGTTCGAGAGTTTCTACCTATCCACACTCGCTTTCTCTTGAAATGATTTCACCGGAAGTTAACAATCTATCGACATGTGTCTCCCATGAATAGACGACTACAAATCACTTCAAATATTCAGGCTTCAGGAGCTTCAAACACTCCAACGCCTTTCTCCTCCGAAGTACTTCGTACCCGGAGTTATAGATCGAGCGCCACACATCTTTCCCAATCGAAGACTGTGATCTACTTTGGTACTTCGGCATTCGGGAGTTCCAAGCACTCCAACTCTTTTTCCTCTGAAGTACTCCATACTCGAAGTTCCAGATCAAGCACCACACGTCCATCTAAATCAACGACTTAGATACACTTCGGGCGTCCCTCTACTTCGTGCTGCTTTCTCTCCGGTTTTGAAGTATGCGATTTGTTGATGCGTGTCTCCTACAGATCGATGGATATAAATTACTTCTACTCTTTGTTCTTCAGGATTTTCAAACTCTCCCCACTCGCTTTCTCCCATATTGATTTCACCCGAATTCGACGATTTGTCAACGCATTTCTCTCTCAAATTGACGGTCACGATTTACTTCGGGAGTTCTCAACTTGCGTAACCTCACTTTCCTCCAAAGTGGCTATATCCTGAAAGGGAATATCTGTTGACACTTTTCCTCAGCTGATGGACGATTCAGATGAAATTCGACTCTTTGGCCTTCGAGAGTTCTTGTTCAAAACATCCCCATTTCTCCCGGAGTGATTTCACCCAAAGTGCAGGATCTGACGACACATGTCCCTTTGGCTTGGACGACTTAGATCTAATTTGGCTCTTCGATTCGTAACTTTCTTTCAAGGGTCCTTTGGATCCTAGTGTGTGCCATTCCAAGAGGAACACCAGGCAACCCTGTCACTTGACACAGGGGTCCCACAGGATCTCGACGTTGATACTCGCATCCCCATGATCAAAATTTTGTGAGGGATCCTGAAGGATCCTTAGATCCATGGTCCACATCAACTTCAAGACTTTGAGACTTTGAGGGTTTTGGTTATACCAACCTCTGTCCTCTTGAAGTCATCAACACTGGACTGACTACCTCATAGATCTGATGGTCGGGATGGATCCCAGGCATCCTCAGATCTAAGGCCCATATTAACTTCGGGACTTCAAGGGTTTTACCTCCCTTACGATGAACTCACTCAATTTTCTGAACTTGTGAAGTCTGAAGGACTCAATGGAGTAGCTCCCACGCTCTTTCCCATATCCAATGGTCACAACAGACCTTGACTCTTCCCGAAAAGATCTCTTTCATTCGTCTTCCAAACAAAGGAACCTTCCCTTTCGATACTTCAATCTCACTATTCTTCCTGAGCTGTGACAGACTCCTTCCTCTAAGGGACTCATAATGACTAGGAGTGTTGACGTGCACACATGAAGCTGTGCTCAAGGTCGATGAACTCATAGTTCATTGCTCTAGCTTAAGCCAGCACAGGGCTCACGCATTTATGAGTACAAGTTATGTCCGAACCATATAATTTATTACTTGCCTAATTACACAATCAAGCAGAAATAAAAGGGATACAGTATAACCATTAAGGAGACATGCCCATCCCTGAAAACATTGATAGTATATCCAGTTTTATTGCACAGTTATAGCTCAATTAAATAGGGTATGAGAATACTTATCTATTACAAGTTGTAGCCAACTAATTGACTGTGGGTGTGTTCCTTTCCACCCAACCATAGGCTCAGAGGCATTCATCCTTAGCACTCTGGCCACACCCATGCCAAGCCATGATATCACTAGGGAACTATGTCGTCTCTCAGAGACCTTATCTCTATCACAGTATCCCTGCGAGGTTTATCATATGCTTCCTCAGCATCAAACTCGCGTTTGGGTCCTTCGGGTCGTGTTCTCTGCACTTCCTTTTTGGTTCACGCATCTCCTTCTGAGTGTGTGCTCTCGTCTGATGTCTCTTCTCTCTTTTTTTTCCCCCTTCCTCTCGTCTCCGCGTATGTATCTTACCTTCCTTATTTTGGAAGGTTTTCTGACCTATCCTGTTCCTTCTGTCAGAAGGAATCTCGGGTCTGCAGGTCCCTGTGGTACTTTGGGATGACAACCCATGTTTCCATTCATGGGAGTGGTTGATTATTCAACCACCAGTCCTTTCCTTCATTAACTGATTCTTTCCTCTAGAGATATCATGGCTCGTACTTCAAGGCTTCACTCCCCAACAATCAGTTATGGGAAATTTAACAATAATACATTTACATCGTTCACATGCCTTAGCATGGTAATCCTATTTTATGATTAATTACAAGCTGGGGGAAACATGGGTGTTACACAAACTCTGTATAATGTAGTTTTCAACAATACTCAAAATGATGTTTTTACAATCGTTCCTCAAAAAAAAAAGTGCAGGCATGAAACTAAATCCCATCCACCTGTGTAAGTATCTCTAACTTCCCTCTAGCTTCATCCTCAACTTTCACTCTCAGCTTGAGGGATGTGTTCTCCTTTCTTAATGACAAATTTTTCCTTTTCAAATTGCCCATTTGTCTAAACAACAATGTATTCCTTCTACGTTTTGACTGAGCATTTGTAGGTGCTTCACAATCATATCTGATGGCTGGCCCACACTCCTTAGAGTGTCTTTGAAACCTTAGATCTGATACCGTTTTAATCTCCCTGAGTCGAATGATCAGGTCTTGGGCCTCTCTCAACTGCTTTTTGAGCCATTTTACGTTTTTCTCACCTTCTCCAGGTGAAGTGTTATTCTTTTCAACATGCTGGCCCTTTTCAAGTATTACCTCTACATGCTTATGGTCTAGACTAATCATTTTAGCTGAGGATCTTGTCATTGGAGATGTAGGTTTAGTTAGATCTAACACTTTAGGACTATGTTTGACCTCTTTTCCCTTTAAAAATTCTGGAACCTTTGTAACTGAATGCTTCCATGGACCTAATGCATCTTCTAATATTTTCATGTCAAGTGTCATTTCAACCAATCTCCTCTTCATCTCCCTATTGTCCTGAAAAGACCATGCTATGACATGCTTGGATTCTTTAAGCTGCTCTTACAATTCTTTGATAATTTGGTCTTTATCCTCTGGCTGCACCTAATCTTCATGTATTTCCTGAATTGAATGTTCAACAGGTTTTGTATGAAAGGTAGGTACATGTAGTCTTCTGGAAGATGATCTTGTGGTTGGGATGCTCACTCTAGGTATTTCCTCCACTTCATCAACAAATTTTAGCCTCCTACCCTTTTTCTTCGCTAGTTGGCCTGGTGGTGAGTCATCAATATCCTTTCCCTTCCCTTTGTCATGTTCTGCAGCCCCTATCTCTTTTCCACTTGATTGTTTAGAAACCACTTTTTTCTGCAAGTGAGGGGGTGTCTCCTTTAGGATATAGAAGGATGTTTGCTGAGGCCAAGAAGGGGTCCCATTCTATGTTCACCTTCCTAAGTTCTTCGACCACTAACAATTTTACCAAGGATAAATGAAACAAACTGCTCTTCAACTGATCAACCCTAGCTTGTACTTTGTCTGCCATTTTGCCTAGGCTTCAATATAGGTAAAAAGGTAGGTTTAAAGGGTTCTTTCCATTGAAATGCATCAAAATCCTTATGTGATACTGATATACCCTGTAAAATATTCCCTCACAAGTGAAATACCTTTGAACCACCCTTAACAACTTATCATAATTCTCGAGTATGCATTCTCTTGGAATGGTGGCACCAAATTTCTGTTTCTTGTACATGGGTTTGAGAAAATCAGTGTAGAAAATTGGATCAAGGGGCATAAATTTAAACCACTTTTCTCCTTGAATTAGAATCTTAGTTGTAGTAGCCACTATATCTTCTGACACTTGGAAGATGAAATCAACAATCCTTGAATGAATTCCTTTGAAGTTGAGGGCTAATTTCTTTGTTACCTGTGCAATGTAACCTTGTATCTTCTCACAAAACCTTATGCAACCAACCTTCTCAAGTGAAACCCTAAACACTGGATCATAATTCACTAGCTCTAAATTCTACGTCCCACAACTCAACACACTACCTCCTTTGTGATATGTTTTCTTCTCATGAGTGGCCATGCTGTGGATGCAAGAATAAAAAAGGGACTGCTAAAGATGAGAAGGCTCAAAGGATGAAATTTGTCAGTAACTTTGCACAATGAGAAACAAGGCTAGGGTTTACTCCATTATCAAAGGGTTCAACATAGGAAACAACTAATTTTCAATACGAGGTGTACAGGTGTAATGTATTTGGTAGACACTAGGATTTACCTTTCAGCGCTTATGTAGCGAAAACAAAGGATGCATCGCACACTGTCAGGTATTTGTGTACTGAACATACATGTTTTGCGTAGCGAGTGGAGTAATTCAATTTTGATATGGAGAAGAGGTCTGATCATTGGAGGAGGATGCTGTGCAATGAGAAATAGGTGATAAAGACAAATGTAAGCTGAGCAAATGAGATTTTGAAAGGGATAGGTCTATTTGGCATGACAAGACACTTTGGGTAGCGCTTAGGTACTTGCGCAATGTCCTTACACATTGTTTACAATTTTCTGGAATCTAAGTACAAAAACCACTTCATAGGTAGTAAAAATTCCATAATGATCTTTGATGATCCTCCAATACACAATATGTCATTATGCTCCATGACATCATCAAAAAACCACCTCACCTAGACCTATGAATTGACTCTTTTTCACATGCCAATTAGATTTTCTTTGACAATGACCCAATGACCTTGACAACATTTTATGAGACACAACTTTTTAAAGGAACACACATAATGACTCAACTTAGAATGCATTGGTCTTATCAAGACAAAGGCATGACTTTGCAAATTTCTGACAACCCTATAACTCTACCCTGAAAATACTGATGCTAATAGAAGGGTTCTAACCTACCTACTAATATAACACTAGAAATGTAATAATTCAATATCTAGGGATTAATAAGGGGTTTTATACTTAACACATGGCTTTTTCTAGGGCTTAACATGCCCCTCCCCTTAAAAGAAGTGTTTTCCTCAACACTTGACTAACCAAATGTATTTTTGGATGAAGAACTCATCTTACCATGTCGCCTCTTCCACTGGTTGGTTCTTCCATTTGATGAGGTACTCAGTAGTTGTTCGATTTTGCAATTGCTTAATCCTTGTTTCAAGGATTATTTCTGGTTCTAGTATTATTTTATCTTCTTTAGTAATCTTTGGTAAAACAAGTTCTACTGGGATCTTGTCACAGATTCCTTCTTTAAGCAAGAAACATGGAAGACTAGATGTACATGTGAAGATGGAGGCAACTCAAATTTGTAAGCCATACTTCCGATCCTTTGCAACACCTTATAGGGGCCATAATATTTGGGTGCTAATTTATTGTCCTTATTTTTTTGCTTGAGGGACATCTATTTATATGGTTGTAGCCTAAAAAATACCCAATCCCCTACTTCAAATCCCCCTTCATTGCGATGTTGATATGCTTTTTGTTTCATCCTATTTTGTGCCATAACCAAGCTGTCCTTTAATAGTCTGGGAACATCTTATTGGTGCCCTATTTGATCCTCCACTTCTTTAACCTTTGCATTCCATTTCAAGGGAGATGTGATGGATGGAGGATGACATCCATAAAGTGATAGAAATGGGGAATTTTTTTGATGAAGTATGGAATGATGCGTTCTACCACCATTCTACCAAGGGAAACCACTTGACCCATTGTGTCTTCTTATTATATTCAAAGAAATGAATATATCCTTCTAGACATTATTTACAATCTCAGTTTTCCCATTGGATTGAGGATGGTAAGATGAGTTATGAGCCAATTGAGTACCCAAACAAGAAAACAATTCAGCCCAAAACTTTCTAGTAAAAATTGGATCTCTATTACTTACAATAATCTTGTGGACTCCGTGTAGCTTTTGAATTATTTCCATGAATGTTGTGGCTATTATACTTGCTTTAAAAGGATGAGAAAGAGAGCAAAAATGGACACACTTTTCCAATAAATCCATTCCTACCATGATGACAGTATTTCCTTTAGATTTTGGTAAACCTGTAATAAAATCCATTGAAACTTCTTTCCAATGTTGACTTAGTATAACTGATGGTTGTAGAATGCCTGGAGTCTTGATTGTCTCTCCCTTATTTTGTTGACATACCACACATTCAAACCCAAAACTTTGAACATCAGTTTGAAGACTTTCCCCAAAAAAATCATTCTTGATCCTATGGTAAGTTTTCAAAAACACTAAATATCTTATAGGAGAAGTGTGCAATTCTAGAAGGACCTTATGTTTGAGTTGGAAATTCTTACATAAATATAGGTGATCATGATACCATAGAAAATCATTTTTCCATACAAATGTATCTAATGCACTGGGGTCCTCTTGTAGTTGTTGAATGATCTTACATACCTATTGATCTAGCTTCCATTCTATCCTTTCTTCTTCCACCCAATCATATTACAAAATATAAATAACATATAGTGAACACTTTGTTTCTTCTTCTTTCCTTGAAAATGCATCCACCACAATATTATGTTTTCCTTTTTTGTAGATAATTTCAAAGTCATAACCTATCATATTTGTAACTCATTTTCATTGCTCTTCTGAAGATAATTGTTGCTCTAATAAGTATTTCAAATTGTCATGATCCGTTTTTATTTTGAAGTGTCTTCCTATTAGGTAAGGGCTACATTTCTTAATTGCATGTAGTTGAAAAATATTTATTTTTCACAAATGGGTTTGAGTAAGTTTTTTCCTTTAAGCTGGCCTCTTTCAAAGGCAAGGGGCCTTCCTTCTTGCATTAAAACTACACAAATTCTATGGCCCAAGGCATCACATTCCACAATAAGTGTTTTTGTGAAGTCAGGTGTGGCCATTACAAGAGTTGTACACATAGGCTCCTTAATTTTTTCAAAATATTTCATTACTTCTTGATTCCAAGATAATGCTTCCTTCTTGAGTCCAAGAAAATGATTCCTTCTTTAATAATGTTGTTAGAGGTGCTGCTGTTTGACCATATTTCTTGACAAACTTGTGGTAATAGCTTGTCAATCCTAAGAATCCTCTAAGTTTTTGGTCATTGACCATTCCCTTATATCTTTGATTTTGTTAGGGTCCACTTTTACACCTTCATGAGATACAATATGACCCAATATTCCAATTCTTGAACCCCAAAGGAACACTTGGAAGGCTTTGCATAAAGTTGTTTCTCTTCCAATAGTTTTAATACTCAATCAACATGTTGTATATGCTCTTCCCAAGATTTGTTGTAGATTAATATGTCATCAAAAAACACTAACACAAATTTTCTAAGGAATGGTTTGAAAATAGAATTCGTCAAGATTTGAAATGTTGAAGGTTCATTAGTAAGTTCAAATGGAATAGCCAAAAAATCATAATGAACTTCACGTGTTCTAAAGGTTGTATTGGGAATGTCTTCCCATCTCATTCTGATTTGATGATATCCTAAACGAAAAGAAAATTGATCCATGTAAATCATCTAATAATTCATTAATGATAGGAATAGGAAAATTATCTTTGATGGTCATTTTATTGAGTTGTCTATAATCTATACACACACGCCATGCATCATCCTTTTTCGTAATCATTACTACTGGTGAAGAGAAAGAAATTTGGCTAGGTTGAATGATGTCGGCCTCTAACATTTCTAGGATCATACTCT
>JASDQU011176620.1:8646-26663 GCA_032191745.1 Picea mariana
CAGTGCTATCTCCGGTATCCTATACAGCTTATTGCCCAAGGTGATAATAATAGCACGAGGCCTGGACTCATACACAGTATGTCACTTCCACAAGTACGGTTGGCCTAATAATACATAAAAAACATCAAGAGGAGAAATGTCACATAATACCTCATCCGCGAAGGGCTTGATGCTATAGGGAAGGCAACATTGTTGGCTGACGTGGAGGTCCCATCCTTGGTGCAACCACCTAATGGTGTATGGTTGTGGGTGTGCTATGGTCAGCAAGCCCAGACGCTTCACGACCTCTACTGAGATGAGGTTCTTCTGGCTCCCAATGTCGACAATGAACTGTAATGGGGAACCCTTTACGCACATCTTGGAATGGAAGAGACGCTCCACCTCCTCTGGATCTTCTGGTTCCTCCTTCTGGATCTTCGTGGTGGCAATGGTGGTGTTGGGCTCTACATCGATAATCTTCTTCCCCCTATCATTCTCCTTGTCGGGTTTTGATTCAGAGTCGAAGCATGCATCTGATTCATAAGCCTTCAACTCGGCTACCAATGACTGCTTGGCCCGACACTCACTTGTGTTGTGAGTGGAGCTCTTATGGAACTCACACCACTTCCCCGTGTCCTTTTTTGGCTTTATGGTGTTGTTCTTTTCTTGTGGCTTTGGCAGGTTATCCCAGGCTGTCGTGCCTTAGCTTGGTCCTTTGTTTGGTGGTTTGGGGGTACCTTTCCCTTGCTTCTGATTTGCAGACCCAAAGTCTCTCTTTTTCTGTTTGAACTTCTGATCGATCTTGGCAGCATATTGGTATGCCACACCAAGTGAGGAGATGTCGAGGAACTCCATTTCCTCCTAAATGTATCTGTGCAGAAAAATGTGGTACTTTAACACCAAACGTTTCTCTAAATCTTTGATACCCAACTTTGTGCGTAGGGTATGAAACAGATTCATCATCTCATGCACATCTTGGTCCCTTTGCTGCTGCAGCGTAGTCCATTGTATGTATTTGTCCTCATAGCTCCCCACGAGATAATATTGTTCCTTGATGGCATCTCAGAAAGAATTCCAAGTGGGTGTGGTTGAGAACAAAGAGGGTTCCCCCTCTCCCTGTTGCTCCGAGTAGGTTTCCCACCAGTCCTTGACATGGGGGGCGACTTTTAGGAGTGCGAAAATAATCCTTTCTCGGTCGAAAAATTCATGAACTGAGAAATATCCTTCTAACAGATTCAACCATATATATATGGCATTTGCATCTGTTTGGCCCTCAAATATGGGAATGTCAAAGTTTACATGTACCTTAAAAGGAGTGGTGCCTCCAGAGTGGTTGTTGGATGTCGATGCTCCGCTAGTGGGAATCCATTGAAGAATCTGGGCAAAGCTGTCCATCGTCGCGTTCCTTTGTTTCTCGAGGACCTCCTCGAGCAACATTTTGATAGGATATCCTGCTCCCTCATCTTTCTTTTCTTCCCCAATGGGTAGTCGTCAGATGTAGCGGAAATAAGACTTCATTTCATTAAATAACAAATGACTGAAAAATGCTTACAGAGAGAATGGAAATAAACTAGCTAGGGCACTGGTATCTTATCTCTGAGAAGAGATGTGGCGGCTACTGGCCTCTGAACTACCTACGACAATGAGGCTCGAAGGCCTATATATTACTAAGAAACAATGGAAAACCCTAAACATCCAAAAACCTAACCCTAGGAGATGAAACGCCAGAATATGGGACCTGTTGGGGTAAATTGGTACCTCAATTTCCTGGGGTCGTAACTTTGGCATACTATCTTTGTTTGATGCACATGCTACATCGTTAGAAAGATCTATCCGAGGACTACACTGCTAACAACGAATATCAAGTCCAAAACGGACTCATATTTGTTGTAGCATTCATGCCCAAAAAATGTCATTTAGGGCCTCAAAACAGCTCTAGAAGTTCAGGACCCGAAGAACTGCTAAAAATAGTAAATTGTGCTACAATTAAGGAAACTGAAAAACTGAAAGAAACAATTGTGTGGGTCCAAGTGGAATAGGTGGGTGGCCACCAATATGCACCTGGATCAATTGTTGTTTCTTTGGATTTTGAAGTTGAACATATAGATGCGAAGAAAACATTCCTACATGGGGATATGGAAGAATAAATCTACATGAAGCAGCTATAAGGCTTTGATGTTAAGAGAAGGAAAGGGTTGGTATGCAAGTTGAAAATGTCCCTATATGGGTTAAAGCAATCACCAAGCATGTGGTATAAAACATTTGATACTTTTATGTTGGGACTTGGATTCACAAGGATAAAAGAGGATCACTGTGTGTATTTCAAATTAATCATTGGTCACCTTATTTATTTTTTCTTGTATATGGATTATATGTTGTTGATAGGAAACAACAAGGAGAGTGTCCAAGATGTGAAAACCCATTTGACCTATAAATTTGACATGAAGTATATTGGTGATTTAAATTTCATTTTAGGCATGAAAATTAAAAGAGATCGAAAAAACATGAAACTATGGTTAAATTAAAAAAAATATGTCGAGACAATATTACATAGGTTTAATATGCAGGAATGTAAACTAGTCAGGGTTCCTATTTCTATAGGTGTAAAGTTATCTGTGGATCAGTGTCCCAAGAAATAGGAAGAGGAAGAGTACATGTCTTGTGTTCCATATGCTAGTGTGGTTGGCAATTTGATGTATGAAATGGTCTATACTAGACTAGACATTGCACATGTAGTGGGAGTTTTGAGCATGTATATGTCAAAATAAGGGAAAGAGCATTGGAAAACAATAAAGAGGGTTTTCAAGTATTTGAGTGCAAATACTAGTTATAGATTGTGATACCAAGGAAGACCAAGATTGGACAGAGTTTTGTACATACATGGGATTGTTGATGCAGACTAGGTTGGAGATCTGGATCAAATAAAATCTACACCTGGGTATGTGTTTAACTTGATTCAAGGAACAATCAATTGGATGAGAAAATGACAGGTTGTAGTGGCACTCTCAACTACTCATGCGATAAAGGAAGCAATATGCTTACAAATAGTGTTCAGGTATTGGTTTGGTACAACAAGTTGTAAGGATAGATTGTGATAATCAGAGTGCAATATTCCTCGTGAAGAACCCAGATTATCATTCAAATACAAAGCATATTGATGTTCAATATCACTTTTTGAGAGACATGGTTGAATGAAAGGAGGTTTTTATGATGAAGGTGGGCACTTTGAATAATTTTTCATACCCATTAACAAAGTATGTGAGCATCGGGAAATTCTCCTGGTGTAGAGAAACAATGGGAATTGTTTCCCTGGATTGTTGACCATGTAATCATGTAACCTCTTGTATGAAAAGAAAACAAGAATTTGGATATTGTTGTGTTATATTATTTTGAAAATTGATCCCATGTAATATACATTGATATGGGATAAAGGGAGGGTGGGAGGGGGCTAGGGTCCCCCCAGTTAGGGGTTTGCGGGTGGATCCCCCAAAAAAACATATACATGCTTCACTTTCCACACTCTTCTCTTGGATATTCAATTTTTGAGGTGAAGCTCTAGGTGAAGTCATCAAAACTTCACTTCCCAATGTCCACTTAACTTGCAGTGACAAAATTTTATTTTTTCTACTACGTGGACTACCTAACATGCTCTTCCTCTCCATGTGTGTCTAAGTTCATTGTTGGATTAGGGAAATATTTTTTCCATTCCTCCTCTGAAATTAATATTCCATGTTTCATGTGCCTTACTTCTCCCAACAATATGTCACCTAATGACCATTCTTCCCTCGTAATGAACATACCTTTGAGTACCAATAATTGGCAGTGTTATGGCCTTTCTTCCTATTCTAGTGACAAAATTGAAGTCTTATTTGATCCAGGCCTCTTGGTATTCTTCTCCTTCTTGACCTAGTTGATTAGATTTGCACTTCCTCTAAGTGTTGAGCAATATAAGTATTCACACTTTCTTCATTGCTTTTGTCTGTAATTAACCCCAACGAGGATGGAGTGGTAGTGTGTTTCATTGTTCATTTGTTGTCACTCTCTCTTATTATGAGAAAGCCAATTCTACCATGTACATAAGCTTTGCAAATGTGATATTGGATTTCATGGCCTTTTCATTTCTTCCATCAAAACCCAAGTCTTCATGTTTGAAATTGCTTTGAAGCTTATGATTCCTTGACTTATTTTTCCTATCCCTCGACCATCATGGATCATTTATGTTAATTGTTTATAACCAATGCCTCTAATATGATTTTAAAAATCACCCAAGTGCTCTTGAGATGTTCAAATATTAAGAAGGGGGGGTGAATCAGTATGAGCACTTTATTATCTCTTTTAACCACAATATTTATTCATTAACATCATCAATAGTATATCATCAATACATCATGATCAATATAAATCAACATAGCATAATAAACATCCACAGAAACAAAATAAACCATAATTTACGTGGAAACCCAAATGGGAGAAAACCACAAAATGATTTTCCTATATATCGAAAGAATACATTCATTGGAAGCACCAAATTCCCAATTCTATAGCTACAACTAGAAGGAGGATAAGACCCCCTATTTATAGACTCCAACTTGAAGGAAGCTACAACTCCTTGACTTCCTCTAGCTCCAAATAGAAGGAGGCTACAACCCCCCGATTCTTAGGCTCCAACCTAAAGGAAGCATTGACTCCCTTTGTTCTCCATCTATAATCGAAAGGAAGCTACAACCCCCTTTCCTTGACCCATTATGTCGCCCTGAAATATAAATGTAGACCAACTATCACTATCACAATCACTGTCACATCAACCTATCAATGTATCCAACCTATCACTTTCACTATACCATGAACCTGTGTTATACCAAAATTTGAACCATCAACCTGTGATATGTAGTCAATCATGTACCATATGTAAAAAATTAATACAACTTGTACCATATACCATAGAATCAACTAAGTATAGACATGTACCATATCATCAGTGAATAGCCAATGCATTTCCCTCATGCATATGCCACCATACATCAAGTGTATACCTGAAGCATGAACAATCATCTCAAAGATATGAACCATAAAAACCATGCCATATGGTTTTCCAAATATACTAGAATACCTTACTCAATCATGTACCCAATATGTACCTTGATCATGTGTCTAACCCTCATCAATATCCCAAGTATGCCTCAAGCTTTCACCACATCATAATCAAGCATAAAATTTACAACAAGCACACAAACATATTGATACATTTTTAGATGACATGAAACATTTCAATCCTAACCTGTAAGTTATCTTATGTCTTCAGGAACATGGCACCATCATTTGCCCCAAACTTTTCTTGTCCTCATGAGACTAAGACATCATGTCTCTCGGGGCCTCATGTGATAAGTATACTGCAACCCTTAGGGATGCCTCGTGGGACACTAGTAGTCTAACCCATGGGGATAAAAAAAAATAGGGTTTCCTTAGAGATTACTTCTCACCACTGCAATGTCAAAAATATCATACTCCTTAGTATTCACTACCTCTTATTTTACCATCACAAACTTAGCCAAAAAGATCACTAGTTCACTAGAAGATATTCAATAGAATAAGTGAGTTAATGTACTTTTGAATTCCTCTTTGAGGTGTATTTATAATTTTGTTGGGTAACCTATTTCCTTAAACTTAGAATCTTCTTAAATTTCTTTTTACAACCACTTTACTCTTTCATCAAAGACTTGTAACATACTAGGGGCTTCTTGACCACTCTTCGGGGCATCTAACTTCATAAGGGAATAACTCCTCAACCATGAGGAGCTATGTGGAATACTACCTATAACTAGAAATGGCATGATGAGGATTATCCATTCATGAGTGATTTACCTTCATTTACTTCATTCTTCATTACCTAATTTTATGATCAAATACATGATCCATAACCATACTTATGGGTTTCTTGTAGACTTCTTCAAAGCATCTTCCTATGAGGGTCATGCTTAGAGCTACGCCATAAGGGGACCACTTTGGAGACTTCTCCAAATACATCAAATTAGTTGACATCAATCCACTACTTGTTGACATCAATGACAAAAAACTTTCCAACAATCTCCCTAATTGGCATTGATGGCAACACTGATGGCATGGGAACACTCATGCTCTTGCTCATACTCCCCTTATGACCATCGCTCCCCCTTTCTCTACCCATTTGTTATTTCTCTTTTTTTCCATGGAAAAGGGTAATCCTACTTGGGGCTTCTCCCCCTATCCACAAGCCTATGCTTTCTCTTCATGGTGCTTCCTCGTGTAAAATTTTTATGTATATGAAAATAATTCAAATTATTCTTGACTTGTATTCTTCAAGTATTTTACATCTCTCCCCCCGTCTTACTGTTTCTGATTCCATGTGGATCATTGTGGGGCAGAAACTACTCCAAGTTTTTTTCGAAGATAATCAAAAGTCTCCCTAGGAAGAGGTTTGGTGAAGATATATGAAATATGCTCTTTTATCCAAATATACTCTAGATTGATGTTCTTGTTTGTAGCTTGTTCCCGTAGAAAGTGATACTTTATTGGAATGTGTTTCATCTTGGAATGAATCACTATATTCTTGGACAGACTGATGGAACTAGTGTTATCACATAGTATTGAAATGGGCTCATCATATTCCACCCATATATCCTATAAGCTCTGCTTCATCCAGAGAACTTGAGTGCAACATGTTGTCACTGCAATATATTATGCCTCCATTGTGGACAAAGATATTGATGATTGTTTCTTTCTTAAACATGATACCAAACACTCACCTAAGTAGAAGGCTACTCCACTTGTTCTTATTCTATCGTCAATGCTACTTGCCCAATCTTCATCTGTGTAGGTGACCAAAGATATATCTTTCCCTTTTGGATAACATAAGCCAAATTTTTTTGTTGCCTTGAGATATCTGAATATTCTCTTTACCACCATAACATGTGCTTCTTTTGGTGTTGCTTGAAATATCGCAACTTCTCCAACTAGTTGCATCACATCCGGTCTTGGTGTTGTCAGATAGAGTAAGATTCCAATCATCAATATGAAGAGTCTCTTATATGCATCCTTTGATTAATCATCCTTGCTCAACTTGCAACTGGTGTACATAGGAGTACTCACAGGTTTGCAATCTTCCATTCCAAACTTCTTTAGAATTTATCTGATATACTTGGTCTGAGAGATGAAAATACCTTTATCATGTTGACATATCTATAATCCCAAAAATAAATTCAACTCACCAAGCAAATAAATTTTGAACTCATTTTTCATATCTTTGAAAAACTTTTGACTCATCACGTCATCATCACTTTTGAAGATGATGTCATCTACATAAACTTCAATTATTAATATATTGTCTCGATCCACTTTTATGTAGATATTGTTGACTTCATTTCCCTTCCTAAATCCATGTTGTTGCAGATACATATCAAATATTGAGTACCATGCTCTGGGGGGTTGCTTGAGTCCATACAACACTCTCTTCATCCTGCATACGTAACCTTCCCTTTTTGACAGTAAAAATCCTTCTAGTTTTTCGATGTAGACCTCTTCTTATAATTATCCATTAAGAAAATATGACTTAATATCCATCTGATATACCTTGATGCTTTTGGAACATGCATAGGATAGCATCAATATGATCACTTCCATCCTATCAACTATGGAAAATGTCTCTTAAAAATCTATACCTTCAATCTGAGTGTATCCCCTATATACTAACCTTGCTTTATTTATGGTTACCTATCCATACTTGTTCAGTTTGTTTCAAAAAACCCACTTTGTACCAATCATTTTCTTGTTCTTCATTCTTGGAACCAGTTCCCATGTGTTATTTTATCTATCTGACCCAATTATTCATCCATGGTCTTGGTCCAATGTTCATCTTTATTGTCCTCTTCAGAACTTCTTGGTTCAACTCTAGATAACAATGCTAGATGTTTTTGTTCTAATGAAAGTGTTCTTCTTCTAGTTTCAACTCCTGTATATTTATTCCCAATAATTTGTTCTGCTAGATGATTTTTCTCCGATCATCAGCTAGGTGTCTTAGAAGGAATATGCTACTCATCTTCTTCTTGTTCTACTTATGGCTTCTCTTCTTCATCTACTTTTTCTTCTTTCAAATATTCCTTGCCATCTTGCACTTATGTCTTTGCTTCCTTATTTTACCTTCCATACGTTAGTCTTGTCAATTGTTACATTGATTCTTTCCAAGATTCTATTGAGTCTTAGATTGAGGCATTTATATTCTTTTCTTTTTCTTGAATACCCAACTATTATTCCATTATCATCCCGGGAGTCAAATTTTCCAAGCCTACCATCTTCACTTTTGATATAACATTTTCTTCCAAATACTCTGAAATGCTTCATATTCACTAGTGTTCCTTTCCATAACTCGTAGGGAATCTTATCAATGTTACTTCTAAGAATTCCTTTGTTCAGGATGTGGACTACTATATGTACTTCATGTGCCCAAAGGATGTCACTCGACTTGGAATGTTTCAACATGGTTCTCGCCATTTTCTGTATTATTCTATTATTCCTTTCGACAACTCCATTTTGATGAGGTGTCCTAGATACTGATAATTTATTCCATGTTCACTACAGAAGTCCGTGAATTCCTTTGATGTAAATTCTCCTCCATTGTTTGATCTCAAAAACTTGATTTCAATTCCATCTCAGTTTCAACCATCTCTTTATATATATTTAAGTGTTTGAATGCCTCTGACTTCTTCCTGAGAAACTAAACTCCATTCATTCTTGTGCAGTCATCAACCGGTAGCATGAAGTACTTCTTTCCATTTAGTCCCTTTGTTCTTGTAGGTCCACATATGTCAATGTGTATAATCTCCAATGGTTTTTTCGTGAAGTACTCTTTTGAATTGAACTTTTTCATGGTTTGTTTTCCCTGTAGACAATTCTTACATAGAGTATTTGTTGGCTTCGAGATCTCAAGAATTTCTCTTACTGCTTCATTTATGTTGATTTTGACAAGGTTATCGAAATTTATGTGACCCATTATTTTGTGCCAGATCCAACTTTCATCATCCTTTTCTAGGAAACATATTTCTTTTCCAATTTCATTTAGTACATATATGTTTCTTGGAGTTCTTACAGTTGTATCCACCAACTTGCTTGATCTCTCTATCCTTATCTCGCATTTCTCTAATTCTAACATAAGTCTATGTCCTTTATCACACATTTGAATTACACTTAGAAGATTTTGCTTCATGTCTTGGACTAGTAAAACATTTTTTGCCCTAGCATCCTTTATTCCAAGCTTGATCATGCCTCTTCCTATAATTCTGGTTGATTTGTCATTCCCAAATGAAAATGATCCATCTCTTTCCTTATTCAATGCTAGAAACCTATCTTTATCACATGTCATATGCTTTGAGAATCCAATGTAAACACACCATCCACGTTTCTTGTGTTGAGCTTGTAGGGAAAGCGTGCATTTTTCAGTGTTGAATAAACCTCGCTTCCTTATCCATATCCTTCGTGGTTCATGTATGTGATTGTTTATATTCTATTGTGATTATCTATGAAGAAAAATGAATCTAAAATGTTTGGCCCTGTGTCCAAATTTGTTACACTTTTAGTATTCTACTTCAACACTCAATGATTCAAATATATTGTAGCTCCTGCTCTATGCTTCATGAGGCCTTCTTGGATAACCATTTCTTGTGTAGCCTTCATAAATTATTTTGTTCTTAGTATTGGCTCTACAATTCACAACTTTGTGCTCAAAGTTATTACATGAATAACATAAAACAAGAAAAATAGTTTGATACCTGGGAGTGGAAGATCTTCTAAATGGTGTTGCTCTTCTGAATCCTTGTTCTTCTTAGGGTCTTTCTATTGCTGGCTTCTATTGATTCTGAATTATTAATCTTTTGGGTGGTGCAGTATATTTTCCTTCTTGGATTTTCTTGCCTTCTTCCTTCTTAGGAGAGCCTCTAACTGTTTTTGCATAGCTTATTTTATTTGTTGTCTTGGAGCTCAAGCATTTCTTTGTCTAGTTATATCCTAGTCAAAATCTATCATAGTATGGCCTCTAAATGCTAATGATCTCATCTAATATTTTGGTGGTGTTATGCTGCATGTCCTTATTCTAAATATCTTTTATTAGAGTAACTATTTCTGCTTCCAAACCTTTGATCATATTATCCTTTTCATCTAAATGACCTCTGAGTCCTTCTTTAATTATTTTGTCTTCTTCTACTTGTATTTTTAACTTCCCGATCATCTACTAAAATTCTTCGGAGTTGGAATTTTGAGATCCTTCTTTCCCTTTTAGTTATCCCTTGAGTCACTTGGTTTTATGTCTTTCAATCCTTATCTCTTCTAGGGCATTGATTAATTCTACTCTGATATCGACTTCTCCTTCTTCTTCAAAATATTCTTTGCAATTATCTACTTCATGAAGAATACTCTTTCTTTATCACTATCACTGTATTCATCCTCATTTGATGATGAACTATCTTCCTTGGTGCAAATATTTTTGTTGAAGAATATATTTTGGTTTCTTCTACCTTTTTTCTTTTTTTCTTTTTAGGATATTCTTTTTCATCACTTTCCTTATTCCTATGAGTACATTTAGAAGCAAAATGACCAATACCACCACAATTAAAACATTTCAATGGAAGCATACCTTTTTATTTGTCAATTCCTCTTTTCAACTTTTTGACGAATTTTTCCATTTCTTCATCTTCCTATGAATAATCGTTGCAGTTATAATCGAACTTTGGATTTTATTTGTTCTTCTACTTTGTATTATTATATGCCTTGGATGTTGCTTCCTTCATGACTGGATTGTCTTTCTCGATTCTCATCTCATAACTTGTGAAGATTCCATGTAGCTTGTCCATGCTCAAATTGTCAAGATATGTTCTTTCTTCCAAGGATGATATCTTAGGATCAAATATTATAGGTAGATATATTAGAACCTTTTGAATGACAATTGACTCATCAACTTCTTCTCCCAGTCCTCTAATAGTGTTCACTATTTCATCAACTCATAGAAAGTAGGTTGCAATGTTTTCATCCTCATTCATCTTCAGTTTCTCAAGCTTAGTTCTAAGGGTTTTAATCTTAGCTCCCTTGACTTTGGTGTCACCTTCGTAAATATTTTGAAGTTTATCCCAAATATCCTTTGCGGTCTTGCAATGCATAAATTTGAAAAAATCTTAATCATCCAGACTACTCAAAATGGTTCCTTTAGCTTTTGAGTTTTTTTCACTGAGTTTCTTTCCATATTTATCAGTTGGGGGAGTGGTCGGTGCTACATATAAATTCCAAAAATCAAATCAGTGTTCCGGTAAAAACGTTTGCATCCTTTTATTCCAAAACACATAGTTTTGTCCATCAAACCTTGGTGCTCCAATCTTAGTGTATTCCATTATCTTCTTCTAGTGGTTAAATTGTTACTTGAAGGACCTATTATGATTCCAATTGTTGGAATACTGAGAGGGGTGGTTGAATAAGTATGATCACTTTATTATCTATTTTAACCACAATAAGTATTCATTAACATCATCAATAGTATATCATCAATGGATCATGAGAAGTATAAATCAACATAGCATAATAGACATCCATAAAAACAAAGTACACCAGAATTTATGTGGAAACCCAAATGGGAGAAAACCATGGAATTATTTTCTTATATATCAAAAGAATACATTCATTGGAAGCACCAACTTCCCAATTATCTATCTAGAACTAGGAGGATACAACCCCCTAATTATAGGCTCCAACCTTAAGAAAGCTACAACTCCCTGAATTCTCTAGCTCCAACCAGAAGGAGGCTACAACCCCCTGATTCTCAGGCTCCAACCTGAAGGAAGCTCCAATGCCCTATGTTTTATGGCTACAACTGGAAGGATGCTACAACCCCCTTTCCTTGCCCCGTCCTGCCACCCTGAAACATAAATGTAGAACAATTGTTACTACCACAATCACTACCATTGTCATTGTCACTGTCATTCTCACTATCACATCAACCTATCTATGTATCTGTGTCACTGTCAATGTACCATCAACCTGTTCTATACCAAAATATGAACCATATCATTCATTAAATTTTTACCAATATATATGCATCAATCATGAATAATAAGATATAACTACTACAACATCAATGATAAGTATTCAATCATGTACCATATGTCAAACATGAATATGACCTATACCATATACCATAGCATCAATCAAGTATATACCTATACCATATCATCAATGAATAACCAATGCATGTCCCTCATGCATATCCCACCATACATCAAGTGTATACCTCAAACATGAACAATCATCTCAAAGATATGAGCCATAAAAACCATGCCATGTGACAAATTAGATATACCATAATAGCTTACTCAATAATGTACCCAAGATGTACCTCAATCATGTGTTTATTCCTCATCAATATGCCAAGTATGCCTCAAGATTTCACCACAACATAATCAAGCATAACCATTACAACAAGTACAAAACCATACTGATACCTTTGTAGCTTACCTGAAACACTGCAATGTTGACTTGTAATTTATCTTTTGTCTTCAGGGACCTGGTACTAAAATTTCCCCCAACATTTTATTGTCCTCGCGGGACTAAGACATCCTGTCTCATGGGTCCTCGCATGATAGGTATACTGCAAAATGCGGAGATGCCTCGCAGGACACTAGTAGTATGACCCGCAGGGATCATAAAAGCTAAGGTTTCCCTATGTATTCCCTCTCACAAGTGCAATTTCGAAACTCCCATACTCATTAGTATTTTCTACCTCATATTTTACCATCACAAACTTAGCCAAAAGATCATTAGTTCACTAGAATATATTCAATAGAATCAATGAGTTAATGTACCTATGAGACTCTTTGAGCTGTATTTATACTTTTGGGGGGTAACCTCTTTCCTTAAACTTAATGGCTTCTTAAATTTCTTGTTACAACCACTTTACCCTTTCATTAAAGACTTGTAACAAACTAAGGGCTTCTTGACCACTCTTCAAGGATTCTAAATTCACAAAGGCATAACTCCTCAACCATGACGAACTATGTGGCATACCACCTATCAACGGAAACTACATGATGATGACTATCCATCCACGAGTGAGTTATCTTAATTTACTCCATCCTTCATGACCTAATTCCATGATCAACTATGGGATCCATAACCATTCTTATGGGTTTATTGTAGACTTATTCAAAGAATCTTCTCGTGAGGGCCATGTTTAGAGATACACCATAAGGGGACCACTTTGTAGACTTCACCAAATACACCCATCGCATCATTTGACATAAATCCACTACTTGTTGACATCAATGACAACCAACTCTCCAACATGAGAATGGTCTATGGAATATTAGCTTACTACAGTTGTCTCGGTCATGGTGTTGGCCTTGAAAATGGAAATGGAGGGTGGATTTTCTTTCCAATGCTCTTAGATAGCCACTTGGAAATTTTCCAATTCCTCCTCCTTTTATTCCAACTCTTTTTGTAGTTGAATCATAATTTGAGTGATGTTGTCCTCCTACAAGTTGTCCGATTGGATGACCTTCTCTCCCAAGTGTACAAGTTGATATCTTCTGTTGTCCTAACCTCCCATAACCATAGTGAGGGATTATTGGCATTCAACAAATTAATTTTTGGAAATGCTAGCAGTCTTTATGAACTCTAAAGGTTCTTCTCCATTTCTCTCATCCTTTAGTTAAACATATCAACCTATTCCTTCAAGTTCTTGTTATCTTCTTGAAGTTGAACATTGGTGGCTTCTAGGTATTCCAACCTCTCTCTGTTTTCCTTACCCATGCTAGGAATGCAAGTTTCAAAAAGATGCATCACGATCAAGGATTCAATTTATATGATACTAATATGATCTATAAACAAGGGAATTATATCCCACTCACTTCATGTTTCTTTTGTTGAGCTTGTAGGGAAAGCGTGCATTTTTTAGTGTTGAATAGATCTCGCTTCCTTATCCATATCCTTTGTGGTTCATGTATGTGACTATTTATATTCTGTTGTGATTATCTATGAAGAAAAATGAATCTAAAATATTTGTCCCTATGTCCAAATTTGTTACACTTTTAGTATTCTACTTCAACACTCAATGATTCAAATATACTATAACTCCTTCTCTATGCTTCATGACTCCTTCTTGGATAACCATTTCTTGTGTAGCCTTCATAATTGATTTTGTTCTTAGTATTGGCTCTACAATTCACAACTTTGTGCTCAAAGTTATTACATGAATAACATAAAGAAAGAAAAATAGTTTGATACTTGGGAGTGGAAGATATTCTAAATGGTGTTGCTCTTCTGAATCATTGTTCTTCTCAGGGTCTTTCTATTGCTGGCTTCTATTGATTCTGAATTATTAATCTTCTGGGTGGTGCAGTATATTTTCCTTCTTGGATTTTCTTGCCTTCTTCCTTCTTATGAGAGCCTCTAACTATTTCTGCATAGATTATTTTATTTGTTGTCTTGGAGCTCAAGCATTTCTTTGTCTAGTTATATCCTAGTCCAAATCTGTCATAGTATGGCTTCTAACTGCTAATGATCTCATCTAATATTTTGGTGGTGTTCTGTTGCATGTCCTTCTTCTAAGGATCTTTTATTAGAGTAACTATTTCTGCTTCCAAGCCTTTGATCATATTATCCTTTTCATCTAAATGACCTTTGAGTCCATCATTAATCATTTTGTCTTCTTCTACTTGTATTTTTAACTTTGCGATCATCTACTCAAATTCTTCGAAGTTGTAATTTTGAGATCCTTCTTTCCCTTTTAGTTCTTCCTTGAGTGACTTGGTTTTATGTCTTTCAATCCTTATCTCTTCTAGGGCATTGATTAATTCTAATCTAATATCGACTTCTCCTTCTTCTTCAGAATATTCTTCGCAATCCTTTACTCCATGAAGAATACTCTTTCTTTATCACTATCACTGTATTCATCTTCATCTGATGATGAACTGTCTTCCTTGGTGCATATATTTTTCTTGAAGAATATATTTTGGTTTCTTCTACCTTTTTTCTTTTTTTCTTTTTAGGATATTCTTTTTCATCACTTTCCTTATTCCTATGAGTACATTTAGAAGAAAAATGACCAATACAACCATAATTAAAACATTTCAATGGAAGCATACCTTTGTATTTGTCAATTCCTCTTTTCAACTTTTTGACGAAGTTTTCCATTTCTTCATCTTCCTATGAATAATCATTGCAGTTATAATCAAACTTTGGGTTTTATTTGTTCTTCTTCTTTGTAATCTTATATGCCTTGAATGTTTCTTCCTTCATGACTAGATTGTCTTGCTTAATTCTCATCTCATAAGTTGTGAAGATTCCATGTAGCTTGTCCATGCTCAAATTGTCAAGATATGTTCTTTCTTCCAAGGCTGATATCTTAGGATTAAATATTATAGGTAGATATATTAGAACCTTTTAAATGACCATTGACTCATCAACTTCTTCTCTGAGTCTTCTAATAGTGTTCACTATTTCATCAACTCATAGAAAGTAGGTTGCAATGTTTTCATCTACCTTCATCTTCAGTTTATCAAGCTTAGTTCTAAGGGTTTTAATCTTATCTCCCTTGACTTTGGTGTCACCTTCATAAATATTTTCAATTTTATCCCAAATATCCTTTGCGGTCTTGCCATGCATAAATTTGAAAAAAATCTTAATCATCCAGACTACTCAAAATGGTTCCTTTAGCTTTCGAGTTTTTTTCACTGAGTTTCTTTCCATATTTGTCAGTTGGGGGAGTGGTCGGTGCTACATATAACTTCTAAAAATCAAATCAGTGTGTCGGTAAAAATGTTTGCATCCATTTATTCCAAAAGACATAGTTTTTTCCATCAAACCTTAGTGCTCCAATCTTAGTGTATTCCATTATCTTCTTCTAGTGATTAAATTGTTACTTGAAGGACCTGTTATGATTCCAATTGTTGGAATACTGAGAGGGGTGGTTGAATAAGTATGAGCACTTTATTATCTATTTTAACCACAATAAGTATTCATTAACATCATCAATAGTATATCATCAATGGATCATGAGAAGCATAAATCAACATAGCATGATAGACATCCATAAAAACAAAGTACACCAGAATTTATGTGGAAACCCAAATGGGAGAAAACCATGGAATTATTTTCTTATATATCAAAAGAATACATTCATTGGAAGCACCAACTTCCCAATTCTCCACTTAGAACTAGAAGGAGGCTACAACCCCCTAATTATAGGCTCCAACCTGAAGAAAGATACAACTCCCTGAATTCTCTAGCTCCAACCAGAAGGAGGCTACAACCCCCTGATTCTCAGGTTCCAACTTGAAGGAAGTTCCAACTAACTATGTTTTATAACTACAACTAGAAGGATGCTACAACCACCTTTCCTTGCCCCATCCTACCACCCTGAAATGTAAATGTAGACCAAGTGTCACTACCACAATCACTGTCACTGTCGTTCTCACTATCACATCAACCTATCTATGTATCTGTGTCTGTTAAGCCCTAATATTGGCTCATTACCCCTTAATTGGAGAATATTATATTAGTAATGTTATTTTATTTATGTCGGCTTTAGGCTATTGGTTGTAATTATACCTCCTAGTCTCCTATATATACCAAGAAGACATTTTCATTTTGAATCGTCTTGTACTTGAACATTGAAGTGGGGTAAAAGGAGGTTGCCCCCTCGAAGAGGCTTATTATCTGAAATTATCTCTTTTTCAAGGCGTTGAGTACTTTTTCTGAGGTTTTTCTATGCTATATTGATATTTGGTTCTTAACATATGGCATCAGAGCTCAAGGTCTTGGGGTTTCGCTGCTACATCTGAGACACCTTGGCATTTTCTCTATAACTTTTTTTCTACAACGTTTCAGAAGGAACGACTTAGAGGATATTTAGTAGACAGATCAAGGTATGTTGGGTTCACAATTAATCTCCTAAGGCCTTATAATTTCGGAGATACAACCTATACAAGATAGGGTTCTGGAATCATCCTGAACTGAGTCATTGCGTAATTTTCGCTATAAAAAATTTTCTGTAATGTTTCAGACCCTGCACTCTGGAGGAAATTTACAAAAACTAGTAAGGTATCTGTGGTAAAACTTTCAGCTTCTGGGTCATCTTACATTTGTAGATACACCTTGTGTAAGATAGGGTATCTGACTAGTCCTATTGACTAGTCTCAAGAAGGTGTTCTAGGTAAAACAATCATAACTTCTTCCTAGAGAATCCAAATTGAATGAGACTGGTTGCATTTGATCATGGATAGTTAGTAGTATTTTGGGTGCGAGTTTCAGAATTTTATATCAATTATTTTGTGTGGGGCATGCTATACAAGTGAGATCTCCTGGAAAGGACAAAAATCAACAAGTTGTGGGGAAGTTACCATAAATTCCACTTGGCACATCCAATTTTGATCAGACCTGTGGCATTGCAGAGAAGAAATATCAGAGAACTATGTAAAAGAATCTTCAATAACCAGAAGGGTTGAAACTTTGGAGATACAACAGAAGAAATATTGTCTAGCAGAACCACCTCAAAATCAAGGTTCAAAAGTGATACTTGGCCAACATGCCACCCAAAAAGGGAACTTCTACACCAACTAAGCCTCCAGAAAATTCTACTTGGACTCTTGATGAAGGTTAAGAAATGCATAGGGACATAAATGATTTACAAAAGAAGATAGTTACAAAAGATGAACTACAAGAGATGATGGAGGGTTTAAAAGGGGAGATCATGGAAGTATTGAAAAATTTCGTAATTGAGAAGACAGCTGAAAGTGAAAATGCATCCCATGAAATTCATAATGAGGACACAAAGAAGGTGAATCAATAATGGAGAAACTCCAACTTTGGTTTGAAGACCAACCACATTCCTAAGATTGATATGAGGAAGTTTGATGGCAAGGACCCAATCACATGGATACTTCAGATGGAGCAATTCTTTGATCTCCATAATGTGCCACATACACAAAAGGTACAAATTTCTTCTTTATATTTATAACCTAATCAATTTGTAT
>JASDQU011176621.1:15549-26768 GCA_032191745.1 Picea mariana
AGAGAGAGAGAGAGAGAGAGAGAGAAAGAAAGAATGTGCCCTCCATGTGTTGACACGTGTAGCTCCAAAACATGGCGATAATTTTTTGTGTGATAAATTTTAGCAGCATTGTAACTAGGTCATTTTTTGCCTGATTTTCTATTATAACCTCATTTCATAAATCACATGGCCATTTTACATTGAATGGTGTTGATTTGGCGGAATTCTAGGAACTTCGTGAAAATATAACTTCCCCTAAAGCTAGCCACCCTCAAAACATGTTCTAAAATCACCAAATAACCACCTCTAACCACCCACACATGTGAGAATATTCCTTCAATGAAGCAAGTGTGCTCTCTAGGAATGGTCCATGTGGCATCCATGTCATTGCCTAATGTGTTGTCACATAGTCCAATGCAATGACACATATCTTGAGAAAAAGTGTCATGGATCCCAAGGAAGTTCATGGATCCTAATGTAGGTACATGGATCCCAAGGAAACATCATGGTTTTCAAGGAAAGTGCATAGATTCCAATATGGGGCACTCACCTATAATGATGAATCAAGTCTCAAAACAAGTCACTAGGCAATGCACATTAAGTAATATCTTCTAAAAACAACTTACAATAGGTTAATTTTATAAATTTCCTAAGTTTACCATGGTGGGACAATTTTACCCTTATTACATGTGTCAATTCCTAGAAGAAAAAGTATTTCCTAGGTAACCTTAGTCAAAGATAGGTAAAAATGATGAATTGTTGATGGATAGAGAAGGGAAATTTCATGTTTAGACCCTTAAATTCATATCTAATGATGTATGAGGTCTTTCAATTGTTCCAGATAGCTTCTCGAATAAGAATCTTCATTATTTGTTCATGTAAACCTTTGAGATGGAGCTAATTGGCTTAGAGTTACCACCTTGACACTTTATTTCTTTTCCCTTTTGTATTTTTCATTAATTTATTTGTCCTTTTTATTTAGATATGCATTTTTAGAATACGAATTTAGGGGTCATCCTCTTTTAATGAGGTGGCATGGATCTAGCTTCATTATTTTTTCATTTTTTCATTTTGTTTTTCACCTCTAGCCATTTTTTGGCTTTATTTAACTTTATCTTACATTGTTCTCGACTAGGCCTTGTTGGATGACATGTGATAAATCAAACATGAGTGGAGATAATATATTGTTTTATGAATGAGATGGAGTGAAAAATAAAACATAAAAAATGTTAAGTATGGTTAGGATATGTGGTACCCTACTCAACTAGATTACTAGTAGTATGATTTAACCTAAGTTAAGACAACACTTATCTAGGAAAATTGTGTCCCCCCATGGTATAAACAGACAAAATAATAAAATTATTATTGTTAAGAAGTGTTATTAGATGAAACCAATGTTATTGTCATTCATGAAAAGGATAGAAACCATCACATTGTTTCAAGTAAGAAGCCCACACATGAAATCATAGCACATCAATTGAAATAAATATGAAGCATGAAGTACCATCTAAGAGTGCACATATTAAAGCATAGGATCTAATATACCATGGTAGAGTCATCTTCAAGAACTCATGGATGATTTAAGGCTAGATGATCTAATATTTGATGGAATAACTGGAAGAACAAGTCTGAATGAAGCAGATATGAGCAAGAGAGCTCATCCAAGTAGCATCAATGCATCCCTTAGAGGGTGGTTTGGAAATAGTTACCATTAAGGGGGTGTTGGGTATGTGTTATATTATTTTCATCAGTAGTAGTGTCTGATCATATGAATCATGTGCGTAGGGGGGAGAATGCCCCCCGTGCGAGGGTTAGGGAGAAGCACCCACGAGAAAACATTTTCTGCCTTGAAAAACATGTCACATATTTAGGTGTTTTTTCAGCACATGGTTTGTTTTCCGATGGTTTTCTATTTTCGGTTAAGGAATTAGGGTTGTTGACTAATCCAAGTCATTGGGTTAGGGTTTTGGATGTCGCTAGCTCCTATATGTATATTGTATTGTAAACAATGTATGACAATGAATGAATATAGAATATGTTGGCTTTCCCGTTTTGGGTTTCTAGGAGAAAAATCTCTGTGTAATGTTTGGATTTGTATTAGAATGAAGTTCATCTCTTTCCTTCCATGTGTCAGAGTGGATTTGAGTTGTGACAAAGTGGATTTGTAGTAGAATGCGGTTCAAACCTTTGTTTCAGTGTGTCAAAGTGGATTTGTACTAGAATGAGGTTTAAACCTTCTTTCAAAGTGTTAAAATGGTGTAAGTATTTTAAAATGGTGTCAAGTTCAAATCCAATTTATGTTTATTTTATTATAGTGCACTACCTTTTTTTTTTAATTTGGTAAATATTAATGTAACAATAAAATTCAAAACTGTAGAATTATTAGTAACTGTTAAATTTTCCATTCAATATAAAAGGTATATAATTTCCAGGAATTCATACTTTAGCGATCAAGTGAGTGGTTCACTCTTGTGTTTCTATAGTTCTAGTGCCATTATATAAGTAAAATTGTGTCACGTATGTAATTTCAATGTTCCTTTTATATAATGTTTATTCAAGAAGATATACTTGTTTTTATTTTTTTGCTTTCTAGCATGTTTGTTATCTGTAGAACTAGCCCGTGGTTTAATAAACTATGACTTTGGGGCATCTAAGCCATCAAAATCACTCGGGGATTGCACCTGGCCTGGGCCACACTAACGCTTAACATGGTTGTATTTTTTTGGGTGTCTCTTTCTGACTACCATGAGTTTCAAACATTGGCCTCCTTATAGAATGAAAACCTCAAAATAAAATCGTGCTAGTAGGATTTGAAAAGAAGATATACTTATTTCATAATGTTTATATTTATTAATATATCGTAAATTAAAATTAATTTTTTTAATATTTTTTTTTCCAAGGAAAAATGCGTAATTTTATTTCATCCGATCAAAACAAAATTGCATTCTGCATATACACTTTCAAAGTGTATTCCTGGTCCACTTTTGTGTTTGTATACTAATTTCTACTAATGTAGCTCAAAAAATCCCTGATAAGGGATTGTAGCACTATAGATTCCATATGAACTTTACATATTATGTGGCTTAAAACAAAAAATTTCTTATATAGAGTTGTGTATATTATGTCTATTGTAGTCATTCCAAAAAATATTGATGTAGATATTCCTGCACATGTTCATTAAGTACTTCTATTACTTTCTATTGGACCAAAGCCAAATGAACCCCCTCTTTCAACCTCATGTTTGCTTCCTTATTCCTTTCCCTGTAGACATGTTGGCAAGTAAGAGAATCAAAAGAGGTCTATAAGAATATGATGTCTTCCACTATAATATAAAGTCTAGTGTTTATACATATTTGAGTGCCTCTAATCCAGTTGATGACACTCATGGAATCTCCAAAAACATTTAAAGAGTGAAGTTCCTTTTCTATGGAGAAAGAAATGAGGAATTTAAGGCTCATCATTTCTGCATAATTGTTTGTTCTTGTACCTAAGCCAAAGGTCAAGGGAAAGTAGTGTGGATCTGAAAAAAGGAGAATCCCTCCTCCCCCACAAATATTGTTTTGTGATGCTCCATAAAAAAACCCCAGGGTTCTGTTTTGTCAATAACTTCCTCCCGAAACTTTCTTGTCTTGAATCTTTCAACATAAGTGGAAAGAGATGAAAGTATGACATTACTCTTGGCCGATGTAATATCTGGAACCGATGACACTCCTTTAAAATTGAGGGAGTTTTGGCAAACACCCCAGATTACCAATAGTGGTAAGGCTCTGAAACCCCTGTAAGTTTTATTCGACCACCCGTCTTGCCACGCTTGTTCCAAAGAAGGACCAATATAGCTGGAAAGGAGATCCAAGAGTCTCGACACTTCACTCCATACTTATTTGATGAATCGACACTCTAGAAAAATATGAATTATTGATTCTCCTTTAGATTTACAGAGAGAGCACCATCCCGATCCATGATTATTTATCTTATGTAGTATTTCCCAGGTCAACACCTTGTTTGATAAGACATTCCACATGAATAATCTTATTTTGGATGGAGAATTCAATTTCCAAAGCTTTTTCCACCACCAGACTGGCTCTCATTGATACAAGTGTAAATTTAATTTAAAATAACTAGCCTTGGGTGTGTATATCCTTAAAGGAGTTGTATCCCAAATGAGTTCATCCTAAAAATCCCTAAGCCTGATCTGTGATATTTTTGAATTTTTTATATACCTTTCCAACTATGTAACTTCCGCCTCTTCTAAACCCAACGAAATTTATAGCTTCCATCCTTGAGACCAAATGGTAGTTAGTCTCGGCTCTCCAAGTTTATTTAAAGTATCAAACCCACAAGTTCTAAGATGATTGATAAGTTGTCCAGAGATAATGTGATGTCCCTCACATCCCAGACAAGGATATATGCCTAGTCTAAACCGATGTCCATTCCCTATATTCCAAGCAATACCATCCCCAATGATTGAGAAAGAGTTGATAACCTCTTTCAAAATCCCTGAAGCAACTTTCAAATATTTTTGTGGATTCCTGATCCAAGTCTCCAAAGAAACTCGGTCTATATATTTTTTCACCACTACCCTAATCCAAAGACTAGAAGGGTTTAAAAGTATCCAACCTCCTATCGCCACCAATGCTTTAGAAAAGAGAAAATTATTTTTCAAACCCCATCCTCCAAGAACCTTGGGAACAACGATCCTTTCCCATCGAACCCAAGGAGTCACATGTGATTCTTTCTTGCCACTCCAAATAAATATGAAGGTGAGTTTTCTTGTTTCTTCCAAAATTCCTTTCTGTATACATGAGAGTGACATCCAGTAAACTAGAATTGCTTCCAGTACCGTCTCGACCAGAACAGGTCTACCTGCACATGAAATCCACCTATTTCTCCAAGTATTTAATATTTTATCCAATTTATTCATAAGCCACTTCTAGTCTTCCTTTCTGTAGTCATTTGTTTTTAAAGAGAACCCCAGATATTTCAATCCATTGTCAAGCTTCTTTTCCTCAAAAGGAAATAAATTCCTAAATGCAAGTCACTCTTCTTCAATAAGTAAATTTCTTGTGAGGGACAATTTTCCTTCATTAATTTGCATGCATGTTTCTTTGGAGAAAAGACTTAGAATATTTTTTAAGGTTTATGCATCCCGTCTAGAGCCCATACTGAAAATTAGCACATCATCTATAAAGAGTAGATGTGTAAGTTGCATAGTTTGAGTAACTTTGATTCTGGAGAAGGATCCTAACCTTTTTGCTTCCAAAATTTCTCTGTTAAGTCCGTCAACGACTAAGAGAAAAAACCATGGAGAGAGAGGGAAGACCTACCTTAAGCCTCTTTCTGAAGGAAAAAACTGTGAGGCAGAGCCATTAATAAGCATTGTAAAGAAAATTGTTGTGAGACATTTCATGAGCCACTTGATGAAGGGAACTGAAAATCCCAAGTGTGTTAGCAATAAAAAAATAAAAATCCAACTTACTCGGTCATAGACTTTGGGGAGATTGATTTTTATCACTACACCCTTCCATTTTCTAGATTTCATACTGTGAAGTCCTTCTTGTGCTACCCCTATTTCTTCATGAATTTGTTTTCCTTCCAACAAACCCAACTGCTCACTCGAAATTATTTCTGAGAGTATTTGTTTCACCCTTCTTGTTATAACTTTTGATACAATTTTATGGACATAGTTATAAACGGAAATTAGATGAAAATCATCTAAGGACACCATATTGTCATTTTTTGGAATTAAAGCTATGAAGGTAGAGTTTGAGCTTTGAGGGATTCATCCTGTGACTCTAGTGTCCTCTACCAACTTTAGAAAATCCTGTCCCAGGAGCTCATACAAACCCATAAATAATTCAATATCCCATCGATATGGACTTGAGATTTTGTCTTTTTGAAAGTTGTGAAGGACATCTTTTAATTCTTCTTCTATTACTTCTTCCATCAAAAATATATTATCCTCTTCATCAAAAAATATTGGAAAGAGTTGGGCCATTCAAACCACTTCTTCTATTGTTGCTTTATTCTTTGCTTTAAAGAGCTCTTGAAAGTGATCCCCCCCCCATATTGGCATTCCCTCAAAAGGGTTCTCCATATTTTCTTCCTGATCTCTCAGATGCCAAATGGTATTGGCACACCTCCTTCCTTTAGCATATCCTTGGAAGAAATTTGTATTCTCATCTGCACTTGCTAACCAATATTCTCTGTTTTTTAGTCTCCATGATTCTTCCTTTTCCTTGAGTAACTTATTTCTCCTACATTTTAATCGAAGTAGTGAGATATTGGACTTAGGAGTAGCATATCCCCCCATTCTTCTTCAGAGATCCTTTGTAGCATAGAATCAATTTATTTTAGTTCCTAGTCTTTAATTTGTTTTTTTTTTTAAATCCCACGACTTTACTTTCTCTTTGATCCTTTTTAAGTTTTCAGCAAAGTGAAAGGTTTTCAACTAATGGCTATCCAGGTGAAAGGGTATCCAATTCTCTTTAACAAGATTAATGAAAGATACATCCTCTAGCCAAGTCTTGTTAAATTTAAAAGGACCAGCTGGATTTTTTAGACCCTGTCTAATCTCAAAGAAGATTGGGTAATGGTTAGAGATTCCCCCACTGCCAATACACTATTTCATTATCAATTTCTTTTCTAGAAAAGATTCAACTATCAAAAAATGATCTAGCCTTTTTTCTACTTTGTCCTCCCCCACCCTGTTGTTTCTCCAAGTTGGTCTGAGCAAGGTGGGTTCTATATCAAGTATCCTGCCAAAGGATCAACTCTTTCATGCATACCCAAAAATTCATAAAGTCCCAAGGAAAAATTTAAATCTCCCCCTAATATAACCAAGTGGTATTTCAGAAAAGACTTGTTGAAAAGAGTGTCCCAGAAATGGATTCTATTCTGATAAGGACTATAGACATTAAGAATGTGGATATCTTCCCCTATATCCAGTATTGAAATAGTTATACCTAGCCCAGATTCCATACCCCATGAATTTGAGACTTGGATAGCCTGTGTGTTCCATCCTAGTGCCAAGCCCCCAGATCTTCCCATGGCATATAAAGTTTCAAACTGCCATCCATGAAGTAGATATTTCAGTCTAGTTTTTACCTCCTCCCCTTCCCCCAAAGTCTCTTGTAACATCAAAACATCATGGTGTTCGGATTTAATCACCCTTTTTAACGTTGGTATTTTAAGGGGACCAACTAGAACCCTGCAGTTGAAAGACATGCAATTCATCCATAACCCTTTCCCTAGGTATGCACTTCTCTAAGTGTCTGTTCAATCCATTGTTGTTTCCTTGCCAAAATGTCACTCTTGGATTTGGTTTGTGCTTTTGAAATCAGTGATTTCCTCCCTCGACCACCTCTATCCAGGGTCGTTATCACTTCCTTTCCCAAACATCCCGAGGAAGAAGGTTTTTTCTGGGATCTAAGAAAATAGTGAGAAGACAAGTTTTAAGATGAATATGAAGAGGATTCATCCTCGACGTTGCAAATCCTTTTAACTAATCAGAAAGAGAGAGAGGGATAACAAGTGTGATTCACCTTGTTTCAAATTTTTTCCTCCCTGCTTCCAATCCTAGATCGATCTCCAAACTCCTTAGAACAACTTGAAACCTTCAATGTGATGGATAACAAATAGAAACAAAGAATTCCTACTCTACAATATTAGATTAAAGAAATCCATATACAAAGATCAAAATAACAGTAGACAAGAACATGCAATAATACAAAATCTTTAAGAAAATAAGCCAAGTATATTGATGAGAACTTTAAAGAGATACTTACAATCATGGATGGTGTTGGAGTAGCTTCTCCAAGTCCTCCTCGTCCAACCCATTGCTTGAAACATCCATGATTAGAATGACAATGCTTTTGCTGATTATTTTCCTCCTTGTTCACCATGAGAATGCCTCCATTTATAGGCTTTTGGAGGCTCAAACACCTTGATTATATTTTGGATTAGTTGAGGATATGACTCCATCAATTGTGATATCTCCATTGGATGCAACCTAACGGTTAGATTCAATCCAAACCAACTCCAATCATCCATAGTTGTCCTTAGAGAAAAAGGGGATTTCTTCCCAAGATTTTCTCAACCAATTCAGCGCTCCTTTACAACGGGAAACAAAGTGCTACAATTCTACCTACTAGATAGACAAAGAGTGATAGCGCTCCTTGGATATGAGCAAGGGAGCACTAATCTTCAAAAAGTTTCCAAGATGACCAATTCTCATAAAAAAACACTTTGTTTTGATTGTCAAATGATGGTCTTCTTCTTATAACATGTTTTAGGGGTCATATCAAGTATTCTCATGGTGTCGTTCACGATGTGACACTTACATGACGAAAATGTGAAACTTACGACACTTGCGAAAAAAGTGCGACACTTACGACAATGAGAATGTGACATTATTGAAGTGAGGAAATTTTACATGTAACAAATTGCCCCCCAAAGTGTGAAGTTATAAAATGAAAGATGATGGCTGAAACACTTTGTAGATTCTTTGAAGCAAGGGTATGGAGTTGGGGAACCTAGTAGAAGTTGCAGACAAGCATCAAACAAATTTTAATATGTGTTCCATTCTCCAGGGAGGCATACCTATGCTTGGGATATAAATGAATCAAAGTATGGCTTCCAATAAATACACTGTGGATCCATGATGATATTAACTGAGGGTATGACCACCAGAGATACAATGTGGATCCATACTTCTATGACATGAACTGATTGTGGCCACCTAGAATACATAGTGGAGCTATGAGATGATAGAACATAGCAACATACCAATACAACGTGAATCTATGTGATAGCATAAGTATTAGCATACTCAAGTGACTTCCTTCGCAGCCAGGGAAAAACAGGTATCATAATGAATTCTCAACCCAAGGTCTTCATTGTGATCGTGATGCGGTACAAATCTAGCCATGTGAATAGATTTATTGATGTCGAACATGGTAGAAACCACTTGATTACCAATCATTGAGTTAAATCGTTAACAAGTGCTAGGGAAATCACCAAATATGTCAATGACTCCCAAGGTACCCTAGTACAATCTAGTGAATGTGAATAAATGAGTTGAGGTCAAACATTCGGGGAATCATCCAATCAGAGGTCAATGATGTAAACCTACTATCGAAAGTGAGGAGGCCTACCACTGAGGCATGCAGGTCCCAAGGTACTAACTGGTTTCTATGTCTAATTCCCGGATGATGTGTTGAAGTCGACAGGAAAAGAATTCTTGAAGGAGGGACTTGATGTATCCCCCATCATCAATACGAAAGTGACACAGGAAAGTGATGAGATATAGCGAGTGAATGACAGAATGACATTGGTATGGAAACTGGTAATTTTGTAGATAGTTGAATCTCAAGGCGAATACTTCCCTTGAACACTGAGGCATGACATGAGACTTGGCAACATAAATGCAGAGTGGACCAAAACATAATGCAGCGGGTGCTGAGGCTTTCTTTGGATGGATCAAAGGAGTGTAAAGACTCATAGGATTGGTTCAGTGTGTATATTTAGTGTATTATCCAAGTGTTCAGTGTGAAGGCTAAAAACAAGTGTCATGTTCAAGGGATACTGCAAGATTTGTTTACAAAAGTTCTCAAGAAACTTGACCCACTTCCTTCAATTTTCCCCCCCATGTAGATAGATGAGTACCTCATTTTAATTTAACAATCTCTAGGAGGATAAAACATGCTCGATATAACTCACCTTCATTAATTTCCTCTTCCTTTGTTTAAAGAACTGGAAGAAGTAAGGGTTTGTTCCTAGATGGTCCCTTCAATGTGTAGTTTAGTGAGTCTAGAGGAGGAAAACTTGGTGGTTTTTCATGTTTAAAGAGTCCAAAAAGAACTTAAAGGAGACTCTAGGGTTGTCCTTTTTCGTAATTTTAGTCTTCAAGGTCCGAAAAAGAGATAAACTATTACTCTGAAGATTCCCTTTCGAGCCTTTTAACGAGTGTGTAAGGAAGCAAGATCACTAGACAATATTTTCATGTTCAGAGATTCTGAAAAGATTTTAAAGGAGACTCCATGGGGTTCCTTTTTCATATAACCTTTACGATTCTGAAAAAGTGATAAAAGTATACTCGGTTATATTCACATGTATTTGTGAGTGTGAGAAAGAACAAATACTAAGCTCATTGGTTATTACAAGGTCATCAAAAGAACACCGCTCAGATTCCTATAAAATCAAGTTGTTCTGGGCACAAGAGATTAGTAATTTATCGAAAACATAATAATAAAAAACAAAAATAGACTTTATAATAAGGATAAATGACCTAATTTACCATATCAAATATCAAACTAGGTTAGAAATTCATTTTTACCATTGTTTTTTACCAATCTCCTCGAGTCTTTGGATTTTTTCCTCTTTTGGAGCATTTTTCGAGCGTCGATTGTTGGACATGTGGGTGACCATTTTCAAATTTGTTTGGGCCAGGTTGGTTGTCGCTTCCTCCACATACTTTTTCATTCCTTTTTACTTCATTTAAACCTTTATTTTACATGTTCTAGGCTCCTTGGGAATCCCTAGAGCGTCGAATTGGATTGGCGCTCCCTCAAGGCACTGAGGGGAGTGTCAATCTTGATTTTAGCACATTGGTGGGTATGTCTACGATGCGCTATCACTCTATAGGATTTTTTAAGGGATCACTAGGCGCAAAAATAAAAAATTCTTTGAATTTTAGGCTAAAAAGAGGCAATTTTTCTCCATAAGAGTTTGGCTAATGATGATTTCTTGATGCTTTTGTAGGTTTTATCTATAGCCAGCCATGATTGAGTGGAAGGAATGTGAACATGAGTTCTATGATATCATCTCTCTGCAAGACCCTCAAGTGAGGGAGGCCTTGCATAATTGTGGCTTGCTCAAATATTTCAAGCTTCAAAACATGAGAAAATAAGTATTATTGCTTGAGTATTTGATTGGTCTATGGGACGACATTGACCAAGCATTCTTAATAGGGTCGCATATGATTCAAATTGAAATGTCAATGTATACTTCTTGATGGGGCTCTCAAGGATAAGGGCACCCATACATTTTTCCAGACACTAAGCTACTTCAAGACCGACCAAGGCATATGTTGTCGAATATTGTATACTATGGTCATGATTGGTGGGAGGACGAATTGTGATAAAATATGTGAGGGATATAGTGTTGATTAAGGTTGGTTGTCATTGATGTCAACCCTTGAAGAAAGACCCGTAGCAAAAAGGTTTGGGTAATGGACCCAATAG
>JASDQU011176622.1:23729-37241 GCA_032191745.1 Picea mariana
CTTTTGGGTGTCTTCTCTGTTACAAAATTTTTCATTACTTCCATGATCTTAGCTTCCATTGAATCCATCTTAGTATCCAACTTAGCTTCCATTGAATCCATATTAGTATCCAACTTAGCTTCCATTGAATCCATCATCTCTTGTAGTTCATCTTTGGTTACTATCTTCTTTTGTAAATCATTTATGTCCCTACGCATTTCTTCACCTTCATCAAGAGTCCAATTAGGATTTTCTGGAGGCTTGTTTGGTGTAGAAGGTCCCTTTTTGGGTGGCATGTTGGCCAAATATCACTTTTGAGTCTTGATTTTGAGGTGGTTCTGCTAGAAAATATTTATTTTGTTCTATCTCCCAAGTTTCGGCCCTTCTGAGTATGAAACTTTCTTTTAGGTAGTTCTTTGATATTTCTTCTCTGCAATGCCACAGGTCTGATCAAAATTGGACGTGCCAAGTGGAAATTACGGTAACTTCCTCACAACTTGTCGATTTTTGGCCTTTCCAGGAGATCTCACTTGTATAGAATGCCCCACACACAATAATTGATATCAAATTCTGAAACTCACACCCTAAATACTACAGACTGTACACGATCCAATGCAACCTGTCCCACTCAATTTGGATACTCTAGCAAGAAGTTATGATTGTTTTTCTTGGAACACCTTCTTCAGACTAGTCAATAGGACTAGTCAGATACCCTATCTTACACAAGGTGTATATACAAATTTATGATGACCTAGAAGCTTAAATTTTTACCACAGATTCCCTACTAATTTCTGTAAATTTTCTCCAAATTTCAGGGTCTGAAACGTTACATAAAATGTTTTATAGAAAAAATTCCACAATGACTCATTTCAAGATGATTCTAGAACCCTATCTTGTACAGGCTGTATCTCTGAAATTATAAGGCCTTAGGAGCTGAATTTTGATCCCAACGTACCTTGATTGGTATAATAAATACCCTCCAAGCGGTTCCTTCTGAAACGTTGTAGAAAAAAAGTTATAGAAAAAATGTCACGGTGTCTCAGATGTAGCAGCGAAACCCTAAGACCTTGAGCTCTGATACCATATGTTAAGAACCAAACATCAATATAGCATAGAAAAACCTCAAGAAAATTACTAAACGCCTTGAAAAAGAGATAATTTCATATAATAAGCCTCTTCAAGGGGGAAACCTCCTTTTACCCCACTTAAATGTTCAATTCCAAGATGATTCAAAATGAAAATGTCTCCTTGGTATATATAGGAGACTAGGAGGTATAGTTACAACTAATGGCCTAAAGCCGACATAAATAAAATAACATTACTAATCTAATATGCCCTAATTAAGGGTTAATGAGCAAGCCGACATAAATAAAATAACATTACTAATCTAATATGCCCCAATTAAGAGTTAATGAGCCAATATTAGGACTTAACAGAATGCCTGTATTAGAGAGGCCTATGACCTCTGCTATAATTTCTAGGGTAACTAGTATTCGTACAACCTGCACCATAGAGATTTCTCCTTCCATGTTTTGAAAGAATTCCAGTGTGACATTTGTGTCATGTCCTTGCAAGCAGTTGAAGTATTCAGTCCACCCTAGGCGATGTAGGAATTCTCTTGCCTGTTCTGTTACCTGGAGTAATGTCGGCTCTTTGCACACAGTTCTTCCACCCATTTTTCTATGAAAAATAAAGAACGAATGTCATTCCTATTTGCAAATTTGGTTAGACCATATTGGAGAAAGAATTACCATAAATAGAAAATATCAGCGACAACAAATGTATAAAAGTGTGGGTTTTTCATTTATTACAATCATTGCATTTAATCAAAAAGTGTGTGAAGCATCCACTCCCCTCATTAATGTAGAGGTCATCCTCGACCGTCAGCGTAGGTAGGAGTAATGAGTGTAGGTAATTTCGGGTGAGAGGTAATGATTGCGTTGTTGTCGCCGATGGGGGCTAATGATATATAATTTAAAAAAAAAACATGTGCAACCAAAAAAATCATTTGAACGATAGTCTATTTGATATGTGGAAATTGAAATGCAAAAACACCTATGTTACAAAAATAATTTATGGATAAATCAATCAAAAAATAAAGTAAATCCGTTCATATTATTTTAATATTCCACATGGCATAATATTGTTACTTTCTCGAGTGATTGAACATACCAGATATGATAGCCCCATTATTTGAGTAAAGGAGATCAAGAGACATGAAGAAACTTGGTATTTTTGAGATAGTCTTCCATACCACAAGTAGAGCCACTGCTACCCGCAAGCGTCCATAGCCTCGGCAGGGTTGCCTTTTAACCCATAGATGAGCCTGTATCCTTCATAAACATGCAAATCATCTTTCTTTTCAAAAAAAGGACCATTATCCTGGTTTGGTAATCAGATGATGATAATGCCACTCACTAGATTGTAACGTAAGTGAACAAGCCAGCTCGTTATGAGACCTCTTGTCCTTTGACAAAAATGTGTCAAAGGCCATTGCCCTGGTGTGGTAACCATAGTGGGAATATCACTTTCATTAGTGTCCTATGATAGTGGTAGGTTGGCTCATGATGAGACCCTCCATTCTTTTATGAAAAAAAAGATTTTTATTATATATATATATATATAAACTTTCCTTAATAAATATTTGAATTGTCTTTTCCCAAGAAGAAAATTATCCTGGTTTGGTAGTCAGATGATGATAATGCCACTCACTATATTGTGACGTAAGNCCTTTATGATTATTTAGGGAGGCTCATCTAGTCTTTAAGAGTGAGGGATGGTATAAGGGAGTATAGGGATTTCAAGTAAAAGTGTGTTCAAGAATCCTTATAATATAGGGGCATAATATCATTCAGATATATTTGTGTATATATGGGGGAAAGAAACAACTTATGGTGGCGATCAATTATGAATGAGGTTTACGATATTTCGGATAGATTATTCCACAATTTTTTTTTTTTGATAAGGTGTGAGGGATCATCCACAAAATAATGACAGATCGTTGAAATGACAATTAGAAATAGTGCTGGTGAAAATTATTTGATGAAAGCCACACTATGGAGGAATGGCTATCATTTCAATAGTAAAGGAGGGGAACGACAATTGTTCTGTTAAAAAAAAAGGAACAACAGTTGTTCTATTCAAAAAGAAACAACAGGCATTCTGTTCAAAAAAAAGGAACAGCAAGTGCGCGAAAAGGAACAACAGTTTTTATGTTCATAAAAAGGAACTGCAGGTGCATGAAAAGGAACAACAGTTGCTCCGTTCAGAAAAGGGAACAATAGGCGCACGAAAAGGAACAACAGTTGTTCTATTCAGAAAAAGGAACAGCAGGTGCACGAAAAGGAACAACAGTTGTTCTATTCAGAAAAAGGAACAACAGGCGTGCGAAAAGGAATATCAGTTGTTCCGTTCAAAAAAAAGGGAACAACAGCCGCACGAAAAGGAACAACAGTTGTTCCGTTCAAAAAAATGGAACAATAGGAACACGAAAAGGAACAACAGTTGTTCCGTTCAAAAAAATGGAACAACAGGCACACGAAAAGGAACAACAGTTGTTCCGTTAAAAAAAAAATGGAACAACAGGTGCGTGAAAAGGAACAACAGTTGTTTCATTCAAAAAAATGGAACAACAGGTGCATGAAAAGGAACAACAGTTGTTCCGTTCAAAAAAAAGGGGAACAAAAGGCGCGTGAAAAGAAAACGAATGACGTCATTATGAACATGTAAAAGACAGAGTCCGTGTGATGAGGAAAAATGGGAGTATGGAATGGAAAAAGGTGCGGATTTTAGTTATTTGTCCTAATTCCTGCTTCCTAAATGAATTTTCATACAATAAAGAAAAACTAACCACTCAATTGGAAAACTATGTACATTTATGTACATTATAAATGAAATACATAATTTATGGGGTTGGGGTGGCTGGGTTACCTTCCTAGCTAGCCAGAATCTACACAGTAGGGTCTTTACTTGCTTCTTGATAGAAAGAATATTTTGAAGGTGGCTGGTGATAAAGTCACAGCTGGTGTCCATTGACTAGAAAGGGTGGTCCAGACCCATCGATGGTGCTCAAAGTAACCATGCCATTATCATGGACTCCATTAATTTCATACGGCCCTAGCCATTGTGTTTGTAATTTCCCAGGAAAGTCCTAAAATATGGAATCATAGAGAAGCGCCCAGTCGCCTTTCTTGAATGATTTTTTCTTGATATGCTTGTCATGTCAGGTTTCTCTATGTTGCTTTATAATAGTTGTGCACTCCACAACAGACGAACGTGCTTCATCTAATTCATTGAGTTGTTGAAGGCGTTGTTTATGTGCTTTTGTAAGATTTAGTCCAATTTCCTAGGCCATCCTTAGGGTCTTGATCTCAAATTCGATTAGGAAGATGGGTTCTTTACCATAGAATAGGTGGTAAGGAGAGTAGCCAGTAGTGTTACGCTAGGTTATACGATAAGCCCATAAGGAATTGGGGAGCTCAATAGCCCAATTTTGTCAGTTTTTTGAGACAGTCTTCATCAGGGTCACCTCTAGAACCTTATTAGTGCTTTCTACTTTCCCATTTTCCTGTGGGTGGTATGCAGAAGTAACTCTATGCTTAATGTGATAGTTGTCCAGGGTGGAGGTGATTCTATGGACTATAAATTATGACCCTCGATTAGTGATTACTTCTCTGGGTAGTCCATACCATACAAACAATTTGAAAAGGAATTTGATGACTACTTCTTCTGTTGCATTTGGTAAAGCATCCACCTCTACCCATTTGGTCATGTAGTCTGTTGCAACGAGAATATAGGAATTTTGATTTGACTTTGGGTTAGAGGGGCCGACGAAGTCCAGTGCCCATATTTCAAATGGTTCTATGACTACTTGTTCTCTCAAGGGCCTTTCATCAGCCTAAACTGGTTTCCCCACCCGTTGGCAACTGTCGCATGTTTGAACATGTTTCTTAGCATCTCTAAATATTGAGGGCCAATAATAGCCCATCTGTAGGATTTTGTGTCTAGTCCCGCGGTCTGCAAAATGCCCCCCACATGGTTCGTCATGTCCTGCTTTCAGTATTTCATAGATTTCATCCTCTCGTATGCATCGTCGGATCTGGAGGTCATCTCCTGTGTGGAAAAGATATCCGCTGATCCAAGTGAATTGTGTGCTATGATGGATAATCAGTCTTCTTTCCTTTGATGATAAATGTGTTGGCAATCTCCTTGCTACCAGATAATTTGCTACATCCACATACCAAGGTGGTTTTGTGTTGATAGCAAATAGATTCTCATCTGGAAATTGATCCTCAGTTGTTAATGAGTCATCTTTTTTTGGGAAACAGGACAGGAAGTCTGCGACGAGATTTTCTCTCCCGAGTTGATCTTTGATGCTGATATCAAATTCCTGCAATAACAATAACCATCGAGTGTCCCATCCATTAGTAATTGGTTTATTATCTAGATATCTAATGGCATAATGATTAGTATAGAGAATAACTGGGTAGCCTGTTATATAATGACGAAATTTATTGATGGCATGTATAACAGCTAAAAAATCTTTCTCTCTTACTGTATAATTAAGTTTCGATGGAGTTAGATTCTTTCTAATGAAATAAATTGCGTAGGGTTTATTTTCTTCTTCCTGTCCTAGAACAGCGCCAATAGCAATATATGAGGCATCAGTGGAAATTTGAAATGGTATTTTCCAATTTGGTCCTCTCAACATTGGCATTGTTGAGATCAATTTCTTGAGCCCTGCAAAAGCCATGTCACATTTGTCAGACCATTGGAATTCTACATTACCGGTTAAAGCATGTAAGGGTGCAACATTTTTTGAAATTTTTGGCAAAAATATGTGATAGTACCCTGAAGCACCAAGGAAACTACGTACCTCAGTTTGTGTGTGTGGAGTAGGTAGATTAAGTATTACCTCAATTTTTGCTAGATCTACTCTAATTCCATCTACAAAAATGTAATTCCCTAATACCACACCTTCTGTCATCATCACGTGACATTTTTCGTGGCTTAGGCATAACCTGGTAGCGATGCATCATTCTAATACCTTCTCCAGATTAGTCAAGGCTTGATCGAAATCGTCGCCATATAGAGTAAAATCATCCATGTATACTTCAATCCCTTCGCTAATCAAATCACTAAATATGCTCAGAATGGCCCTTTGGAATGTAGCTGAAGCGTTACAAATTCCGAAGGGTAATACTTTGTATGCAAAGGTAGCCCAAGGACATGTGAATGTTGTTTTATCCTGATCCTCTGGGGTAATCTGGATCTGATTGTAGCCAATGAAACCATCTAGGAAAGAGAATAATTTCTTCCCTGCCAAGGTATCCAGGACCTGATCAATGAAGGGTAATGGAAAGTGGTCTTTTTGAGTAGCTTTGTTAAGTTCCCTGTAATCAAAACAGATTTTCCACTTCCCATTTTTCTTGGGAACGATGACTAATGGGGAAACCCATCGACTATCTRACATACAGTATATAAAATTTTCATCCAACAAATTTTGTAGCTCTTCTTTAACAATATCTCTAAGGTGGGGATTCAGTCTTCTTTGCAGTTGTCGGATAGGTTGAGAGTATTTCTCAATATAAATGTGGTGTGTGCAAAGTTGTGGGTCAATACCTTTCATATCRGAGTACKMCCAGGCAAAATCTTTCTTGTATTTAGAGAGGGTTTGGATTAGCTTTTGTTGTTGTTTCTCTTCTAGGTTTGCATTAATGTTAAGAGACTTCCCTGGTGTGATCTCGACGGGTTTGTTGTTGTGGACAACGGTAGTCGGAATTTGTTATTCCATTAAATCTTTCAACGGGTCTCCATGTGCTTCACAGTCTAGAACAACTTGGAGCAGCTGGCATGTTGGGTTGCTTACGGTGGTTGGGTTGTTAATAAACCTGTTGATTACATCATCCTCTAGCTAGTTCTTGAGCTTGAGGGGTTCTTCCATCGTAAGTGGGGGACGTAGATCCTTCTCTAGATATCGTGGAGGTGGCAATTGTGGATATACGATCATTGGACTGGGTTTGGTTGGAGGATATAAGATGAGACTCCTTGTAACACCTCCTCTTGCAATTTTCATTGTACCCGATCGACATCCTATGTACGCATCAGCTGTCGTGAGCCATGGTTTGCCCAATATTAGTGGATGCCCTTCGAGTCCACTTTTAGGGTTAATGATGAGAAAATCTATGGGATATTCCCAGGAATCAACTGAAATGGCTATATCATGTAGTGTGCCGAGTGGTTTGACCATTGATCGATTAGCCAATTGCAACATAATCGGGGTTGGGTCAAAAGAGTGAAATCCCAGGGCATTGTAGGTTTCCATAGTTAGAATGTTGATGGCCACCCCCAAATCAAATAGGGTATTTGGAAAGGAACAACCTTGAATATACAATGTTACTATGGGGTTCCCTGGATCTGCATATTTGACAGGTTTTTATCTACCCACAATTAGATCAGATAAGGCTCCCACTGCATGAACTGTTGATGATGAATTTTTTATTTTTCTGATGGGTTTCCTCCCACATAGCTCCCTGATTTTCTTTCCATAGATCGGTATGTCTTGCAGGGCTTGCAGGAGTGGAATTTTGATGAATAAATTCTTGAGTTCCCCTACAATGTCGAAGTCAGGATATACGGTGGGTTTCTCTATCATCAATCTTTTGGGGAACGAAGGGGAGGGAATTGCATCTTTATCAAAGTCCTGTGATTCGAATGTGTTCCCCCCTTGCTCGATTTCTTTTGTTATTACCACAGTCAAGGGTGTTATTGATGGTTTTTTTTCATTCCCCTACTCTTGGGGATTGTTATTTGGTTCAAGGGAAATTATATGCCCTGATCTCAATTGAAGTTCATTGCATCCTACTGAATTGATTTCATCTTCTCCATTTTCCATAATCTGGACGAGCTAAGCTAATCTATTATTGGGGTTTGGGTGGGGTTGGGGGTGGGGTTGGGAAGGCAATTGGGGACGTAATTGTGATTGGGGGTTTTGTGGAAATTGGAGTGGGGTTTATAATGAGGGTTGGGTTTGAGAGGTCATCCCCATGGGTTGGTTATTCATCCCCATGGGGCACTGGCAATTCTGGTTCCAATTTGGGTTTTGGGCAGATGGGTTAGGCCATTGTGGAGGGTAGGTATTATTCAGGTTTTTCTAGGATGAAGTGTGGTGTTGCGAATTGGGCCAATTGGAACTTATAGTTGGTTGATTATTCCAGTTGGGGTTTGTAGCGGGCTGTTTTTTCCAAGTGGGAATTGCAGGTGGGTACTGCTGGGGTTGCCAGTTCTGATTAGTAAATGGTTGGCCCTGCCATGTGTTGCCAAAATTCTGTTGTTGATTATACTGTCCAGGAAAGAAAGAGGAAGGGTTCTGTAATTTGTTTTGAGGCCGGTACTGCCACTGACGGCGCTAGGCCATCAGATATAATGGTTATATTTCATCTTCTACTTCTTTGAATATAGCTTTCAATCCAAGGAGTGATGGGAACTCTTCTGTGTCGTGATCCTTGGCACAAATAGCAAAACCTGAACTATATCCAAGGGGCATTCTCTTGGACCATGTTTCTTTCTGCACCTATGGAAAAATATATCCAAGGTCTTCTTTGTTTCTACCTTTTTTTGATTGGCCTACAATACATCCAATTTGTGTAGTCAGAGTGCTCAAAATATATGTTTTAAAATTTTCTAAGAGATTACCAACTTCAGCTCGCATAACACCCCCGCTAATGATATTGTTATTTCTTGTGACGGACATCTGCATTCTTGACCTAGTCCGTGTACTTCCTTGTGAGCACCTAATACACAATGGAACAATGTCTTCATAAGTTTCCTAATAAATGTCACCTTTCCCCATTAGATTCAATGTTTCTACCCATTCATCTTTCATGCCCTTAATCAAAGTTGCTTTAAGTACTTCACCTAGTAATGTACCGTAGGGTGATCTTTGCAAGTTATACTGAAGTCTTTCGACGTATTCTTCTAATGATTCATTTTCTTTTGCAGTCATTTGAAAGATTTCATCTTTTAGGTCTCTGGTTCTACAATAGTCCTGATATTTTAACAAGAAGGTTTGTTTCATCTGATCCCAAGAATCAATGGTTCCACCTCCCAATCCCATGAACTAGCGTAATGTTGCTCCCTTCAAGGTAGAGGGGAACAGTTTTAATTTTTGGGGTTCAAAGGTGTAATCATACCCTTTACATAGGACATCAAATTCAAATAGGAATGCGCCAGGGTCTTCTAAAATCAAACCATGGAAGGTTGGTAGGTGTGGTAAGGGGATTGATTTTATAGGGGCATTGGCAATTGGGTCGACTATTGGATATTCCAGTGTGGAGGTCTGGGGTTGTTGTTGATTTGGTTGTGCCATTTGATCGAAAATGTGCCAGAAATTTTTAGGAGGTTCTTGATCTGGGTATTCTATTTGAAATAGTTGATTATTTGGTATTTCAGGAAATTTGATTGCACTCCCTTTATCTGGAATTTCGAATATGCCTTTTTCTTTTGCAGGAGACTCAGGATCGGGTGGTGGTGGTTATGCCTTGGCAACCCCGCTAGTTTCTCCTACTCCTTACTCCCGATTATTAGAGTTTCCCTCTTCTAAAGGTTTGAGCGGTGGAAGATCTGTGCTCTAAAATATTTTCTTAGTCCCTTCAGTTTTTCTATGAATCTTAGCATGGGCCGTAATTGGTGAAACTACTATGTGAGGGATTCGGATGGATCCTTTCCTAGGTCCAACCGAAGCTTGGGATTCACTCTTTTTAATGATTTCATCTATGAAAGTGCTTCTTCTAGGGATCACCGAACCTTGGGTTTTGGTATCTTTTGGTGGGGGTTTTGTTTTTTCAAGATCCTTCTTTCTAGTCATACACACTTCACACAACAAGAAAAGAAAATTCAACAAAAGAAACACCTATGAAGCCTTTTAAGTGTCAACTGGAGGTAAGCATTGACATAAGCATTTTACTTATTACCTGTGTAGGTTCTTACCTTATGTCTTCAATACCTGGTCCTCCAGAGACCCAACCTATGCTACCTTTGAAATTCTCCTCGGCAACGGTGCCAAAATGTTGGACTCTAAAGATGTCTTAAAAACAACCTTAGTTTAACATTAATTTATCAACCTAGAGATTCGTCTTTTATCTCAAGAATATCAGCAAAGTTTATATAGGTAGCCTAAAATCGTGTAGCTAAACCAAACTGAGTTCATCAACAATTAAGTTCCTCAAATGTTCATCAAAGATTTTGAGAACTAATGGAATTGAAATCAACTTACTAAAATGTTGTAAAAAGGAACTAATTAATCTATTGAATTCACATAACTACAAAGCAGTGATCAAATCTAAGAAAGGACTTGCAGAATTAATCTATCAATCGTGAATTCTAATTATTGGAAAGGAAATAGCGAATTATTCTATATATAGAAAGAAACAACAACTATGTTCTAATCGAAAGGGACAGCTAATGTAATTTTTACCGAAAGGAACAACTATCGTAACTTTTAACTGAAAGGAACAATTATCGTAACTTTAACTAAAAGGAACAACTAATGTAACTTTAACTGAAAGGAACAACAATTGCAAATCTAAGGAAAAGGAACAGCACAGATGAAAATGTGAGGAACTGTCAAGCGATAACTTCAGAAATGGAAATCATAATGAAAATCATGAATACTTAAGGGAAATGCCTGTATTCTGCAAACAATCATCAATTCATTGATACACTTATGCGATTAAAACATATCTGAATCACAAAATAGAAATCAAACTTCGAACTGATACAATTATAAAACAAGATAGTAGCTTCTTCAGACTGGGCCCTCGGTGTTCAGAAGTACTGCTACAAGAAACTCAAGACATAGGGATGATAGAAACACTCAAACTTTCATTGATTCCATAACTGATGAAACATTTACAACAGCTGCTTCTGCAGAGCAATTCTCTATTCTGAACCCTTAAAATGTGATTTCTTCTCCTTTCTTTTTGAACCTATTACCCTCTTATATATTACAATATTTTGGGTAAATCAAGCTATCCTGAGGATCGAAAGATCCTCAGGATTGCTTTACTATTATAAATTTACATCATAGAGAATTGATTATCTCAAAAACTGCTTTGCGCCTAAAAAGTCTTCAACTCCCAATAGCTAGTGCATACCCAAATCTCTTTGGTTATCTTTGACAGCTATTTTATCCAATTCTGCAGCAAAATCAAACCATTCCAATCGTAATTTAGAATCTATTTAATAAAACTTCAATGACAACTCTAAGAGATATATTAATCATGTTCTTTCCTATTTATCCCTAATTATTTGAAAAGTCAATCAAAATGATATCATAAACTGTGGACAAAAGGGAGATATTTATACCTTTTTCGTAAAACAACAAGAGGCATCACCGAAAATATGAGCAATATCTGACTCAATGCATCAGCCACTATGCTCACTATTCCTTTTATGTAATTAATATTGAAATCGTACTCACTAAGCAATTTTGATCATTGTCGTTGTCGCGCGTTTAAGTTGCTTTGCATAAATATGTGTTGTAGACCACAGTGGTCCGTTTTTAGTTCAAATTTTCATCCAATAAGGTAGTGTCTCCAAACTCTCAAGGAATAAACAATGGCTAACAAATCCAGATCATGCATCACACAGTTCTCCTCATGCCTTCTCAATTTTCTCGATATGTAAGTGATCACTCGACCCTCTTGCATCAAGACTCCGCCTAAGCCTTCCTTGGATGCGTCAATTCATACCAAGAAGTCCACGTCATTGTCATGGACCTTTAGTATTGGTGTTGTCGTCAACATCTCCTTGAGACTTCAAAATGCCTCCACACATTTCTCGGTCCAAAAAAACCTCTTGTTCTTCTTCTGCAATTCTGTGATCAAATTTTCCATCTTTGATAAACCTTTGAATAACCATCAATAGTATCCCACTAAACCCATTAAGATATGCACTTCGAGGACATTCATCGATGTAGGCCATTCCATAATATCCTAGAATTTTGATGGATCCACAATGATACCTTCGTCGAAGATGACATGCCCTAAGTAGTGAATCTTCGATTGATAAAACAAGCATTTAGACAATTTCCCATACAATTTATTCTCTCATAGACATTATAGTACCATGTGCAAGTGCTCGTCATGATCCTCCATTATCTGAGAGTAAATCAAAATATTGTCAATGAATACTTGGATGAATTTGTCCAAGTATTCGCGGAACGCCATGTTCATCAAAATCATAAATACCCATGGGGCGTTTGTCAGTCCAAATGGTAAAATAGTAAACTCGTAATTTCCAAACCTCATCTTAAAGGTGGTCTTAGGGATTTCATCTTCCTTGATCCATAATGGGTGATACCCTAATCTCAAGTCATTCTTTGAAAACATCATCACACCCTTTATCTAATCAAACAGATCATCAATCCTTGGAAATGGATACTGATTCTTGATCGTTGCCTTGTTCAATTGATGATAGTCAATGAAGAGTCTCCATGACCCATCCTTCTTTCGTATGAAAATAATAGGAGCACCCCATGGTGACACACTTGGACATATAATTCTTAGGTATAGAAACTCTTTTAGTTGCATTTTCAACTCCTGTAACTCTGGGGTCGACATCCGATAAGGAATTATTTCTATCTTTTCAGTTCCCAGTTTTAGGTTGATGGTAAATTCCAATTCCCTCTCTAGCAACATCCCATATAACTCCTCAGGGAAGACGTCTACAAAATCTCGGACCATCAAAATATTTTCAAGACCTTCCTCTATGCCCTTCTTGTTTAACGCAAGGATCACATACAACTTACATCCCTTGCGCATGCTCTTCCTTAGCTGCAAGGAAGAGATGAACCTCAAGGAGACTCCCTGGTTCCAACCTACAATCACATGTCTCTGTCCCTCGTCATTGACCAAGATCAATCGTTTTGTCTTACAGTTGAGTAACACCTCATGCGATTCCAACCAATCCATACCGATCACGATGTCATAAGACCCTAATATAGTGACATAGAGGTTTTCCCTGGTGAAAAACTCTCCTAGGTTAAGGCTACAGCCTGTAACCTTTCCTCCAACCTTCTGTTTGGCTCCCAAATACATTTCTACAAAGATAAACCTATCATGTTCGGCTTCCTTTACCTTAGTTATGTTTAGCACTAAACTAGAAATAAAACTCTCTATAGCACCTGGATATATCAAAATACTAAGGGTCTAGTCAATGAAGATACCTGACGTCTCGAGAACAGTCAAATGGTGCTATTCCTGGCGGTTATTCACCACTGCATGAATCTGATGGGCCTTGCCCAAATCTCCCATGTTAGTGGGTCTGACTGATCTAGATGATCTGGTCCTCTCCACTGGGTAGTCATGCTGGTAATATGGCTCTCCACATGTCTAGCACCATTTCTTCGGTCCATTACTCCTAGTACCAGAAGTAGACATTGAAGGACCACCAACTTGGAACCCTAGTATGTTCTGCTAAACAACCCTAAACTATTGTTGTTGTGGTCGATGATGTTGTGCTGCTCTATAAGGA